>APFE030666245.1:0-65213 GCA_000404065.3 Pinus taeda | reverse complement strand
TACTCCTCAGCAAAATGGAGTTGTTGAATGCATGAATAGGACTCTTCTAGAGAGAGCAAGGAGTATGCTGAGTAACGTCGGGTTGCAAAAGGAGTTGTGGACGGAAGTGGTGGCAACAGCTTGTTATGTGATAAACCAATCTCCATCAACAGCGATAGGCTGCAAGATTCCTCAAGAGGTATGGAAAGGTCACCCTTGTGACTATTCTAAACTCAGAGTGTTTGGTTGTGATGCATATGCTCTAGTACCTAAACATCAGCGAACTAAATTAGATCCAAAGTCTAAAAGGTATATCTTTGTTGGGTATGGTGTTGGAACAAAGCGATATAGATTGTGGGATCCTACTACCCACAAAATCATCATCAACAAAGATGTAAAGTTTAATGAATCCTCTCTTGTACAGTTAGATGTAGATAGTAGATTGAAACAGGGTGATGTATCTGACTTTCAGCACATTCAGTTTGATAGCATTTCTAATGATAGTCATGATGACCATAGTTCAGATACTAGTCATGAACAGGTTTCAGAATCAGAACATGGACAGGGTTCAGGTATAGATCATGAACAGGTCTCCAATACTGAACATCAAGAAGTTCCTACAGATGGTAGTCAGCCAATCGAGGAAGCACCAAAAACATCCTTAAGGAGGTCGACAAGAATAAAACGGCCACCGAGAAGGTATGATGATTTGTTACTTCAGTTGCATTTACTGCTAATGACGATGAACCTCTATGCTATCAGGAAGAAATATAAGGTTCGAAAAGTGACAAGTGGAAAGCAACCATGAAGGACGAAATGATGGCCTTAGGTAAGAATGGCACATGGGATCTGGTTGAGCTTCTGAAAGACAGGAAAATTGTGGGGTGTAAATGGGTTTTCAAGCTGAAACGGGGTGTGAATGATATAGAAGACAGGTACAAAGCGAGGCTGGTTGCAAAAGGGTTCTCTCAGAAAGCCGACATTGACTTTCATGAGATTTTTTCACCAGTTGTTAAAATAGTTTCAATTAGAATTGTGTTAGCATTAATGGCTTTGCTTGATTTAGAGTTGCAGCAATTAGATGTTAAGACTGCATTTCTACATGGAGACTTAGATGAGGAAATTTGTATGGAACAACCGGAAGGGTTTGTTCAGCATCACAATGAGAAATTTGTCTGCAGGCTCAAGAAGTCATTATATGGCCTGAAGCAGTCGCCTCAGCAGTGGTATAAGAAGTTTGATTCTTTCATGTTGAGTCATAAATATGTTAGAAGTGAATATGATCATTGTGTTTATTTTAAGCAATTTAAAAATGGAATATTCATTATCTTAATATTGTATGTTGACGATATGCTTTTAGCAAGCAAAAGCATAGAAGAAATCAACAGGTTTAAGGCTCAGATGGCAAGGACATTTGATATGAAAGATCTAGGAGCAGCAAGACAGATTTTGGGCATGGAGATTTTCAGAGACATGAGCAATGGTAAGCTATGGCTATCACAACAGAAGTATATTGAGAAAATACTTTTGAGATTTGGTATGAATAATGTGAAGCCTGTGTCACTCCCTTTAGCTTCCCATTTTAAGCTTTCTTCGAGTTTATGTCCTAATACAGATGAAGAAAAGGATTATGTGTCTCGAATTCCATATGCCAATGTAGTAGGGTGTTTAATGTATGCGATGGTTTGTACTCGACCAGATATTTCACATGCAGTTGGGGTTTTCAGCAGGTACATGGCAAATCCGTGTAAAGAACACTGGTCAACAGTGAAATGGGTGCTTCGGTATTTGAGAGGCACAAGTAGTTATTGTATTTCTTACAATAAGAGTAGTGAATTTGTTTCCGGATATGTTGATTCCGATTTTGCAGGTGATTTGGATAAGAGAAGGCCAACTTCAGGGTATGTCTTTACTCTTGCAGGTGGAGCTATCAGCTGGATGTCAAAGTTACAGAACATTGTTTCTTTGTCCACTACTGAAGCAGAATACATTGCTGCTTCTCATGCTTGCAAAGAAGCGATTTGGTTGAAAGGTTTGTTTGGTAAATTTGGTAGGTTGCAGGATAGCATCAAGTTATTTTGTGACAGTCAAAGTGCAATACATTTGGCTAAGAATCCGGCCTATCATAGTAAATCAAAGCATATACCGATCAAGTACCATTTTGTAAGACAGGTTATCACTGAAAGGGGGGTCTCTCTTGAAAAGGTGCATACAAAGGAGAATTGTGCAGACATGTTCACGAAACCAGTTTTGTTAGAGAAGCTACACTGGTGTTTGGCTTCTCTTGGCTTGCAGGAAAGATAAAATAATAATAACAGGGCATCAGGCTAATTGTTGTCAAGGTGGAGATTGTTGAGATTTTCTGTTTGGAGTAAGATAGGCAAAAATCTCTGCAGGTGACAACAATAGAAATTTTGTTGCTAGATTAACTCCAGTTTGTTAGGAGGGAGTTAATGCATCCTAAATTTGAGTTGAGAGGATTTCTGAGGCAGTTAGATCCTCTTCGCTATATAACAGGCAACCATTCGGATTGTTTGCTATGAGGGTGAGAGTTTTGTGACGATTTCATTATGTAATCTCCTGTTTTGATTAATAAATTGCCGATGCCTATGTTTTGTGGATGTAGCCCAGATTGGTTGCGTGAACCACGTTAAATTATTGTGTTTTATGTGCTTGATTTATTCTGCTGTGTATTTTATTTGATTAAGCTGTGCATCTGCTTACCAACAGATCTTTGACATACTGCAACCCTCATATGCTGCCACCACTTATTTCCACGGTTTGGACCCATTGCTGCCGCCACTCACGCTAGGAACTCGTGGCTTGTTTATACTGACAGTGTTTTTTTTTTTTTTTTTCTACAGAGCTTCTTAATATTAAAAAGGAGACTTACATATTTCCAAATCAGAGGATAAAGAGACCAAACAAAATAATTTAGGAGAACGACTTTACAAAGCAGAAATTAAGTGGCTATATGACATACAACATTCGGAAATTTAGTTTATTGAAAGCAAAAACTATGAGAAAAACCAGAAGAAAAGATATCTAGTAATTAGAGCTTATAAGAGCTTTTTTCTGATTGATCCATCAATCCATCAATAAGTACGAAAAACATTAAGGAGTTTAGACTTCTGTGATCCATAATCTTGTTAAGAGAATAATTTCGGCAAAATCACATAAAAAACCATTTGTCGACGCGTTTCGAACCAACCAGTGTGGTTCATCGTCAGGACAAGTTGAAGAACTAGATCTAGCATAGCATGTTAAATAGACTGAGCAGAGATTCCAACGGCTGAGGAATCCCTGCATCGTTTAAGAAATGCCAGATTGGACTTCAACTTTGTAATGGCTTCACCGTTCGAAACGATGAACATTCTTCGCAGTGGCTTCACCGTGCAGGGAAAGTACTAAGGAGTTTAGAATTATGTGATCCATAATCTTGTTAAAGGAATAATTTCGACAAAATCACATGAAAAACCATTTGTCGACGCGTTTCGAACCAACCAGTGTGGTTCATCGTCAGGACAAGTTGAAGAACCAGATCTAGCATAGCATGTTAAATAGACTGAGCAGAGATTCCAACAGCTGAGTAATACTTGCATCGTTTAAGAAATGCCAGGGATTCCTCAGCCGTTGGAATCTCTGCTCAGTCTATTTAACATGCTATGCTAGATCTGGTTCTTCAACTTGTCCTGACGATGAACCACACTGGTTGGTTCGAAACGCGTCGACAAATGGTTTTTTATGTGATTTTACCGAAATTATTCTCTTAACGAAAAACATTTTTTATAGACAAAAGGGAAACCCTTATTTTAGACAGAACATCCGCTTCCATTTTCTACTCCTGATAGATATGGAGAAAAGAAATGTCGCTATAAGTAGAACGAAGCACAGAAATATGATTCATCCAATAGAATAATAGAGGAATCTCGAGGAGATTCTGCCCCTGCAGCCCCTCAATGACACACAACCATTGGCAACCACTTTCAAGGATTCAATAGCCAGCCACATTAAAGGATTCAATAGCCAGCCAGACAATGCTTTTGAGTAGCCCCCACAATGCCACTACCTTTGCCTGACAACATGAACCAACTCCACCATTCCAAGAGAAATGGTAAGTCCTCTTTGGGAAAATTTTAATGACTACTGCGCAACCACATTCCCCATCAACGAAGGCCCCATCAAAATAGCATATTGGGAAAAAATATTCCAAGCCCTAGATTGAGCACCGAGAAGGTTTAGAGAACCAGGGGTTGATCTCAAGGTAATAACCAACAACCTTAACACTGGTGGAATGATAATCTAGAGCTCACTCCTAAAAAATGAATGCATTATGGGATCTCCATATCCCCCAAAAGAGTTATAAGTGTTAGAAAATTATATATTACTGAGTAATGAAACACATAAAATATTACAGAAATATGAACAGAGGAAACGCATAAAACAAGAGAGACACAAATATACGTGGTTCACCTAGTTTGGGCTACGTCCACCTCGAACAACAAGTCCTTCTTTTCTATTATCCAGTAAAATGAAGAGACACAACCTACAACACATTCGTTGTAATATCCTCTGTTTTCTCTCATAGTCTCACCTCTCTGTTTCTCGCTCACATATATTACACAGACTCAATACAATGCCCTCATATGAAGAGAGGGGTTTCCCTTTATGGCAAAAAAATTAAACTAAACATAAGTTCTACCGTCAGATCATCTGCCTAATAAACGGCCCACATTGACTAGAAATTACTATACTTTTATAAGGAAATTTTACAATTGTTTTTAGCTTCCGGGGCGCTGCCCCCGAACCCCCGCCGAGAGACCGCTGGCCTCCGAACCCCCAAGCCGAAGGGGATCGGCCCCCCCGGATCCCCGCGAGACGACAAGTCCCCCTTGCACCCCTCTGTGTTGAGGGGTGTACAAACTTCCTGGCATATACATTCGACTCAAACAAAGACCTTTGAACAATCATGCTCCACACACAACAATCTCCCACTTGGAGAATGATTGTAGCAACTCCACCACTGCTTCATTTGCTGGACAATGACTCCTCTTTGGACCTCACTATTTCTCATCTCCATCGTCATCCTTGAAGACCAATTGAAGTTGAACATATTATTAGTTTCTCTCTGGTTACAACTTTTGTTAGCATATCTGCAGGATTCTGGTTAGTGTGTATCTTTTCTAGCTTCAACTCTCCATCTTCCAACACTGATTGTATGAAATGGTACTTGAGCTGTATGTGTTTAGTCCTAAAATGAAATGTTGAGTTCTTTGCAGATGAATCGCACTTTGGCTATCGCTGTGTAATGTGCCCATATCATGCTCCTTACCCAATTCACCCATAAACCTTTGTAACAAAATCATTTCTTTACTATCCTTTGTGGTAGCAACATACTCTGTTTATGTTGTTGAAAGTGCAACAAAACGTTGGATTTTTGAAACCCAACTGACAGTTGTTCCACCAACAGTAAATACATATCCTGTGGTGCTCCTCTTGTTATCTATGTCACCTGCCATATCTGCATCAACATATCCTTGTAGAGAAATGTTTGAACCACCAAAGCATAATTCTTGATTTGTTGTACCTTTCAAATATCTGAGAATCCATTTCACTGCCATCCAACGTTCCTTTCCTAGATTGTTCATGTACCTGCATACAACTCCCACTGCATGTGCAATATCAGGCCTTGTGCAGATCATTGCATACATTAAACTTCCAACTGCTGATGCATATGGAACTTTAGACATATAATACATGTCTTCTTGGGTCTTTGGGCACATTTCCTTACTAAGTTTGAAATGGCTAGCAAAAGGTGTACTAACTGGTTTTGCATTGTGCATATTAAATCTTTTCAACACCTTTTGTATGTACTCATTCTGAGACAATGTTAACTTGCGATTTTTCCTGTCTCTAGTTATTCTCATACCAAGGATTTGTTTTGCAGCTCCCAAATCCTTCGTTGCAAATGAATTTGCCAATTTTCTTTTGAGCACATTTATTTCCTACATGTTAGACCTTGCAACAAGCATGTCATCTACATACAATAAAAATATAATATAGCTGCCATCATTTTTCTTTTTTCTGATAAACACAATGATCAGAGTGACATCTAGTATAACCTTGTTTAGACATAAACTTGTCAAATTTTAGATACCACTACCTTGGAGCCTGTTTTAAACCATACAAGCTCTTCTTCAGCCTGCACACTAATTTATCCTTCCCTTTTGCCTCATATCCTTGTGGTTGCTACATATATATCTCTTCCTCCAAATCCCCATGGAGAAAGGTTGTCTTTATATCTAACTACTCAAGATGTAAATCTTCAGCTACTACTAGACTTAGAATAGTTTTGATTGAAGTTATTTTAATAACAGGAGAAAATATTTCCTCAAAATCAATACCTTTCTTCTGTGAAAACCCCTTCACCACAAGTCTAGCTTTGTACCTCTGTTTTCCTCCATCTTCTTCCTTCAGCCTATAAACCCATTTATTTTTCAATGTAGTTTTTCCTGTAGGCAACCTAACCTAGTCCCAAGTCTGGTTATGCATTAAAGAGTCCATCTCTTCTTCCATGGTTACCTCCCACTTCTTCCTACTTTCAACCTGCATTGCTTCTTC
The DNA here is from genome assembly GCA_000404065.3 of Pinus taeda. Taxonomy (NCBI): domain Eukaryota; kingdom Viridiplantae; phylum Streptophyta; class Pinopsida; order Pinales; family Pinaceae; genus Pinus; species Pinus taeda. Next base: position 58,613 of record APFE030666245.1, on the reverse strand, counting down.
ATAACATTCGGGTTCACCAGAATCAGTCAACAACAAATAATATAATGAACGAGAGTATCGTTTAGGGGGTCTACTTATCCTGGTAGATCTTCTAACACCACTTTCAGGTGTTTGGGGTGCCTGTTGCTGTTGTGGTGGTTGTCGTTGTTGTGGTTGTTGATTATTATTATTTTCAGGCACCTTTACTTTTTAAATGATTTCATCAAGAACTTCGTATTCCTTGTTTTCTTTTTCCTGTTTCTTTTCTAGCAACTGATTCTTATACAAGGCCTTTTCATTGAATATTACATCTCTGCTCCTAATGATTTTGTGATTTTCATAATCAGAGAAGCGATAACCAAAATCATTAACACCATATCCAAAAAAGGTACATTTCTTTGACTTTGCCTCAAGCTTTGTTCTATTTTATTTATTAATATGGACAAAGGCCTCACAACCTAAAGGCTTTAAAAAGAGTAGTTTACCTTTTTCCCTGTCCATGCTTCCTCTGGAACACCACCATCCAAAGAACTTGAAGGCCCTCTGTTTATTAGATAAACAACAGTATCTACAGCATCTGCCCAAAATTGTAAAGGCAATCCTGCATGCAATCTCATGCACCTTGCATGCTCCATGATTGTTCTGTTTATCCTTTCTGACACACCATTTTCTTGTGGTGTTCTTGGAACTGTCTTCTCTCTACGAATTCCATGCTCTGAACAGTACCTATCAAACTCGTTGCTGCAATATTCACCTCCATTGTCTGATATGAGACACTTCAGTTTCTTTCATGTCTCAATCTCAACCAAAGCTTTCCATTTCTTAAAAGTATCAAATACATCAGATTTATTCTTAATACAATAAATCCAAGCTTTTCTAGTTGCATCATCAATAAAAGTAACATAATAACGAGAGCCACCGAGAGATGATACTTGAGCAGGTCCCCATACATCTGTATACACAAGCTCTAATTTTTTTCTCTTCTTTTCTTTCCCAACTCTGAGAAATTTGACTCTCTTTTGTTTTCCATAAATGCAATTCTCACAGAATTCCAAATCAACATTCTTCAAACTTGGCAACAAATTCCTTGAGAAAAGAATCTTCATCCCCTTTTCACTCATGTGTTCGAGCCTATGATGCCATAGTGCTGCATTTGCTCCTTTGGAATTTAAAGCATTAACAGAGTTAGAAATACCATTGCATAAATGAAATGCACCAACCTTTTCGCCTTTTTCTATTACCAGGGTTCCTTTTGTAACCTTCCAAGCTTTATCTATGAAAGTTGTCACACAACCTTCATCGCCTAACTGCCCTGTTGAAATTAGAGTTTTCTTTAGATCTGGAACATTCCTTACCTCCTTTAGTAGCCATCGGTTTTCATTTTGCTATTTTACAAGAACCTTACCCATTCCAACAATTTTACAAGGTTTATCATCACCCAAACGAACTTGTCCAAAATATCCTTGAACATAGTTATGAAAGTATTTCTTATCAGGTGTGGCATGGAATGAGGCCCCTGAATCTACCACCCAGGAATCAGTAATATTTCTGAAAGAAAGAATCAAAGCATCTTGTAACACCTCACCTGTCACATTTGCTTCATGATCGTTTTCTTGTTGTGCATCTCCTTCTTTTGGCTTCCGAGATCTACAGTCTTTCTTTAGGTGTCCTTTCTTTCTGCATTTCCAGCACACTATCCTTGATCTGGACTTGGATCTGCCTTTCCTTGATTTACTGCGATATCTTGAGCTCTTTCCTCTTTCCATTTTTCTTCCCCTAGACTCTGCAGTCAAATCATTACCCGATGTCTCACCAAATCTTTTCCGTCGCATTTCCTCGCTAAGGATAGCACCGAGAACATCATCAAACTTTAAAGTACTAGATCCAGAAACAGAGTTACTAATGGCCATTACTAAACCATTCCAACTTTCTGGCAATGAGCACAAGAAGAACAGAGCTCTAACATCATCATCAAAGTTTACCCCTACAAAACATAACTGACTTGTAACAGTATTAAAATCATTTAAATGGTCTACAATAGATCCACCTTCCAACATGTTCATATTAAATAACCATTTCATAAGAAATACCTTGTTTGAGGTCGAGGGTTTTTCATATAGTTTCTCCAATGCTTTAATCAAACCCTCTGTCATTGTTTCCTTCGAAATGTTGAAGGAGACCGATGCTGTGAGGCACAACCATACTTTTCTGAGTTCTTTTCTATCAAGAAGGTTCCATTCTTCGTCTATCATACCCGTCGACATCTTTGTTTTTCCGCCCAATGGTAGGTACAGATCTTTTTGATACAGATAATCTTCCATCTGCATCTTCCACAACGAGAAGTTTTGGCCGTTAAATTTCTCGACCCTAAACTTACCATCTTCCGCCATTTCTCCCACTCGAACGAGGAACCCCTTCTTTCCTGCGAGTTTATCAACCAAATAGACCTTTGTCTCTGATATCAGTTGTTAAGAAATTTACTGCATAACATAAACAATTACTGAGAGGAATAAATATAAAAATAACCAGCAACAACCATAAACACATAAACACACATGTTTATCTGGGAAAACCCCAAATCCGAGGAAAAGTTCAACCATAATGAAATTTCATTATCCTTGCCCAAAACCCTGGCCAATCCGACCAAGTGAGCCTTCACCGCTCACCTCCAGGTCTTGCATTACAATGAATTCCTTCCAGCCTTTTATAAGCTCCATTACATATAATACCACGGGAAGAATACTATGGGTGCACATACCATGTGGCCCAAAACCATCATTGTTTAACCTACTCAACTTTGACTCTATCCTGAGTCAAGTTTACCTAACACTTAGCTACGCTAGACTTCAGAAAAACCTTTATTGTGGAATGTGATGCCTTAGGAAATGGAATTGGTGTTTTTTAAATGCAAGAAGAAATACCCATTTCTTTCGAAAGTCGTCCAATCAAAGGAAAGTATTTACACAAAGCTATTTATGTGAAGGAAATGTTGGCAATACTACACACACTTAAGAAATGGAGACCCTACCTAATGGGAAGACACTTCAAGGTAAAAATGGATCATGATAGTCTTAAATACTTTTTAGAGCAAATATTATCTTCAGAAGAGAAACAAAAATGGGTCACAAAGATGTTGGTAATGACTTTGAAATTATCTACAAAAAAGGGAAGCAAAATGTTGTGGAAGATGCACTCTCAAGAAAGGATGAGGATGTGGAAGAATTTTTTTGCGCCATTTCTATTATGAAACCAGGTTAGATAAAAGAAGCAAGGGATGAATGGAAGAATGATGAAGAAGTGTGTGAACTCATTCAAAAGTTATAACAATATACCAGTAAATTTGATACATTTAGTTGGAAAAATGATTCATTATGGTACAAAGGTTGCTTATACCTATGTAAGAATTCCCAACTCAAACAAAAGATTCTTATGGAATTGCACACCTCTCCGTTAGGAGGCACTCAAGATTTCTAGAAACTTACCGTAGGGTTAAGAATGAATTTTTTTAGGATGGCATTAAATCAGATATTCAAAAGTTTATGGCAGAATGTTTGGTTTGCCAACAAAATAAAGTTGAAACAATTAAGACCCCAGGTCTATTACAACCTTATCCATTCCAAGGCAATGTTGGGAGGAGGTTTCAATGGATTTTATCACAGGTTTACCCAAATCCAAAGGAAAGAGTGTTATCATGGTGGTAGTTGAAAAACTTACCAAGTATGCACACTTTTGTGCATTATATCATCCATTTAAAGTGAGTACAATTTCTACTGCATTTATGGAAATAATTCAAATGCTACATGGAAACCCAAAGATTATTGTAAGCGAAAGACATACCATTTGCACAAGAGATTTTTGGACAGAATTATTTTCTTGTCTTGGTACTCAGTTAGCTCATAGCTCATCTTATCATCCTCAATCTAATGGGAAAACTGAGATAGTAGAAAAATGTTTGGAAATATATATTTGTTTCTTTGCATCTGATAAACAAACACAATGGGTCAATTGGTTGCCTCTGGTTGAACGGTAGTATAACACTTCCTTCCATATTGTAGCAAAAATTACCCCATTTATGGAACTTTATGGATATCATCCACCATCAATGACATCATATTTAAGATAAAATTCTAAGGTTCAAGCAATGGAAGATCACATCGAGCATCAACAACAAGTTTTCCAACTCTTAAAGGATAACCTCACTTTGGCACATAATAGAATGAAACAACAGGAAGATCAACATCGCAGCGAAATAAGTTTTGATGTAGGTTATTGGGTATTCCTATGACTATAACCATATAAATAAATGTCCCTCAAGCAAGCTAAGAAGGATAATAAATTATCACCAAAGTATTATGGTCCATACAAGGTGTTGTAAAAGATAGGTACTATGGCATAAAAATTGGAGTTTCCTGCATCTTCCCTAATGCACCCAGTTTTCCACGTTTCATGCTTAAAGAAGGGTATAGGTGACAAGATCCCAATTCAAACAATATTTCCAGAAATTGATGAGGAAGGAAAAATCATATTGGAACCTGAAGCAGTCACATAAACAAAAACTCTACAGCTACAAAATCGATCAATTTCGGAGTCTCTCATCAAGTGGAAGAACTTACCCGCTGAAGATTCCACATGGGAGGATGATAATTTTATACAGAAGCATCCAAAACTACTCAAGCGTTGAGGACAACACTTTTTTTAAGGAGAGGGGCATGTTAGGTCCCTATAGTACTAGTGATTCTCCCATTACTATTGTCATTTTAGCCCTTATTGTTATTGTTGTGCCCCTATTGTCCCAATATTGTTATTATTGTGCCCCATAGAATCCCACTATTGTTATTTTTGTGCCCCTATATTATTGTTGTTATGTCGGCTTTGATTATATTGTGACCCCTTAAACTCCTATATATAGAAAGGAGGTTTTGTCATTTGTATCATCCAAGAATTGTTCATTTGTGTAATGTAAAGGAGGTTCCCCCTCGAAGAGGTTGATTTCTAAGTTGTTGATCTATCTTTTCTATCTTTTTGTGAGCTGGTTTCATAATACTTTGACATGCCACTTGATGATATGCTTGGAGAAGATGATGTTGTGAGCCTTTGTGGTGTACTTGGAGTAGTATTTTCTTGACTATGTGACATTGTCTTATTACTTGTTGATGGTGTCACTTGATTACTTCTTTTTTGTACTTGAATAGGTGTAAGAGGAGTCACCAATGACGAATTACTTGTTGCTGCCAATTCCTCTTAATTTCTTGTGGTATACTGGTTGTTTCATTGATTGTCTTCTCCAAAATTCCATCCCATGCTTAATCTTTGATGAAATGCACATATCTACTGAATATAACCTTCTTGGTTAATGGATTGTAGAGATTTTAATCCTTGGATTCATCACTATATCCAAAAAAATATTCATTTCTCCCCCTTACTGTCCAACTTCTTCCATAATTTATTTGGGACATGTGCATAAGCCACACATCCAAGCACTCTCATGTGAGTGACACTATGCTTTCTTGTACTCCATGTTGATTCAGGAATCAGATTCTTGACACTTTTGCTTCTCTTGTGTTACATTGCAAGCTAAAAGCATGCTATCTTGGTTTTTATTTTCCTTTGTGAAATTTTCATTTGGTTTGTTACTTAAATCATGTTGCTTCTTCCTACATTCATTTGCATAATGTCCATACTTCTTACAATAATAACATTGAACTTGATATTTATCATACCTCTAACCTTGTGCTTGATTTTGGCTTGGACCTTAACTTGGATTTTGATTGCTTCTTCTTCCACCTTTGTGTGAACTTCTTCCTTTTACTCTTTCATTTGATCTCCCTTTGCCTCTACCTTGACCAAATGAAACTTGTGTCTTCAAGACATGGTCCAATGAAGAACTTGATGCTCTATTCAGTGTGTGTTCAGGAGAAGTTAGTGATGCTTTAAGCCGATCCACTGAAAATTGTGAGAGATCCTTTGTCTCCTTTATGGTCACAACAATAGGGTCAAATCTTGATGTCAAACTTCTTAAATTTTTCTCAACTATCCTCTTATCTTCAAGTGTCTCACTACGAAACTTGATTTGAATAACCAGTCCAATTACTTGTGTGGAAAATGAGCCTATATTCTAGACTCTTTCATGTAAATTGTATCAAAGTCTCTCCTTAGCATTTGTAGCTTTGTTGTCTTAATGTTTTCCATGCCTTGATAGGTTGTATGAAGAATATCCCTTGCTTTCTTGGACTTTGTTGTTGCTGCAATCCTTGGAAACATGCTCTCATGAACTGCTTGAAAGATGTAGAAAAAGGATTTTACATCCTTCTTCCTATTATCTCTCAGTAAATCTATTGTTGCTTGTGTCAAAGTATTGTATATTGCTGCATGTGCTACTTCTTGAAACCCATTCTCCACCAAATCCAAAATATCTTAAGATGAAAACAAGACCTTAGTTGTGATAGCCCAATAGTAATAGTTTTTGCCATTAAACTGGGGTATTTGAGACTTGTGCTTGATGTTGCTGCAATCTTTAACTATATAAAAAAATCTTCTTAAACCCACTCTCATATCACTCTTAGAGTTTTAGGAACCCAAAAAATGCATGTCCAAAAACAACACATAGTAACAACCTGAATAAAACAAAGCAAAACATAGTATTGTGAAACAAAACTAAAAAATACTTTGTATCAAGATCTTATGGAGGGAAAAACAATTACAAAAATAAACCGAGACTCTAGCTCATCCACTGCTATGAAAGACATAAATTTTACACACATTAACATCACTTTGATATGTGTCGTAAGAGCTTGTATTAGTGTGTAAAATTGCTCTTTGCTATTTTTCTCCTCTGGTTGGCCAACCTTCTCAAATTCTCTCTTAGCTACTCTGTGCTTATGTTCTTTTCTGCTGCACTAAAAACTTTTGTTATATTAATATAGAAATCTGGAAATTCAGATACTTAATGACTTGTGCCGCGGAATTAACTTTTCTATAAAAGGACAAAAGCATAAAAGAAAAGTTTATGATAGTGAGTAACTTTATATTAATTTTTTGCTGTTTCATTCACTCAGCCATAACAACTCGGCTTATCCCTCACCAACACTACGTCCTCGAGCCTGCAAAACATTTATTTGACATTCCTTCAACTGATACATGAAATTTGCTTGGGTACTTTCTAAGATTGGCTATTGTTTGGAATCTTCTTTCTAATGGTTAGGAATAATTTTTGAACACAAATGAACATCCATGGATCAATTTCACCAACCCCTACGCTTAGGGCCATTGTCTTATCCATAAATTAGAATCCATCACAGATGGCACGATAATAAAACCTTCAACTGATACATGAAATCTGCTTGGGTACATTCTAAGATTGGCTATTGTCAGCGGTTAAATGAAATAATTAGGAATAATTTTTCAACATAAATGAACATCCATGGATCAATTTCACCAACCCCTTTGCAGGGCCACCGCTTTGTCCATAAATTAGAATCACGATGATAAAATCAATCCATGTTGCCCCATGTAATCATTTGAATTTGACTAGGGTATCTCAACTATCTAGCATGATCACACAAATTTTGTGTTAGTTACAAATTACATATAACTTTGTAAGAATTAATTTCCTATCTAACTCCATAAGACAGGAAAATTCATAGAAAAAGAAGTAGAGGTATGTGGGGGTGTTGAAGGTGTGCGACGTAGCGATGGTGTGCAGAGGATTTTATGAAATGTGGAGGCTTCCACATTCGGAAAATCTATTCCACCGACCACTGCCTTATCTACAAATTAGATTTCAAAACCGGGAAACATATAACTGATGAACACGTCAAGGCCAATGAGATAGGCCACCAGTTCAAGTCTTGCTATTGTCGTCACTACGAGTGCCAATTGGAAAATGTACCACTGGATATCCGCCAATGCCACCTTTTGCACCTTCTATCATCATTCTTCTTGTCCTCAAAAAATTAATTGGAGTTGACTGTTGATCACTACAATCCTGGCACATATACATTGATGATCACTACAATCTTGGCACATACACATTATTGTATGATGTAAACTGTAAATTTGGAAATAGTGATGCACAGGTCAAAATACCATTCTAATATAGTTGCAAAGAACTTTAGCAACCGATATTTTACTAAGATGCCCATCCACCCTCCTATCACTAATGTCAGAGTTCCTTTCATGACGAGAGTGCGGCCATAGTATGATCTGATTGCACCAAAAGATATAAGGGTCACGCTAGACACAAATTCCAGCACTACAACTCTAATAGCATAATCAGTGATAAAGGTTTCTTAGATTAAGGGAACCACTCCTCCCACACAAAATGTGAGGGTCGATGCAATTGCTACCTAGAATGGTTTATGGACGCTTTCATCCTTATTAGGACTCGGCAAATTGTTTGCGCTTATTTTCATGGTAAATATTTCTACAGCATGTTGAGCATACATAGAAACAAATTCCCCAATTTCCATACTGTAAGCTCTAGCCACCAAGTCTGCCAAACCTGATACAACCATGGACTTTGCATTGGATTGGACTACTCCCACTCATATCATTAACGATGCTATGGTCACTAATCTATTGTTGGCTCCTAACACCGAAGCCTTAACCACCTTCTCTTGGTGTGGGTGAAGTTGTTAACATTATGTACATCCCTACAATTAAAAAGGATGGCAAATACATGCAACCATTATAAGAAGAAGGCTATAAAAAAAAGGTTGATTCAGGCAAAAACACTTGAGAACGTGCAACTGTTAACAATATAAGACATAACAACAGACGCCGAGGAACCCGGAGGATTATCACCTGGTCCATATAATACTACACAATAATGGCCACAATTGGTGATGGAAAAGTTACCTGAGCCACCTTGAGCGGAATTTTTAAGAATGGAGCTTGCTTTGATTCTTCCACGGAGAAGAAGTTGTCCTTAGGAGTATCAGATATTTTACTGTTGACCCCTGAAACCATTCATTTTATTCTCCTTCGTGCGGGATTTTTGCTTCGGCATGGAAATTTTAATTGTAGATCTTGGGCAATTGTCGCCGGCAAGAAAATCCTTTCACCATTTTCGTTTCAATGCAAGGCAACACCATTGAAGTGTTTTTCTCCCCTGTTAATTCACTTGGTGCAATGGTGTAGTCATTTGTCATGTCAGTCTCACACATTGAAGGTCTTTGGATTCAACCATGGGTGGTGGTATTGCAGTGACAACAATGTTGTTGCTCTTTTTCATGGACAAGCTCTTGTTTTTGGCCTAGGGTTTATTGGAAATAATAATCCCAACCACCACAATAAACAGTTGGAAAACAGCCATACATGTCAGTGATACTTTTGCAGGTTGTGTCTCTCCTTGAAAACATTTTTGCAGGTCCCTTCTAAGCGTGAAGATAGAACGACCGAAGCCACACGTGAACCATTCAGAAACTCAGAAAAGGCACTTAAATAATTTATGTAGTTAGGTAAACTGATATGGGCAAGCATTAATTCAACAACCTTGCCCACACTCCAGAAACGCTTGCGCGACTTTGATCACACTCAACAAGAACATCAAAATTAATTTCGCTCTGTCATGAATTGAATGTAAAATTGTATGTTGAGTTAAATATGAATGTAAAAATCCATTTTGATGGCAAGGGTAGAAGAGTAAGACTGGGTAGAGAGGTTAGAGAGTAAAAAGAAGAAAAAGAGCGCAAGTCTCTATGGAGAAAATTGTGGAGCAATTTTTGGTGGGCGTGTAAAAAACAACAGTTACTATGTTTCATTGTGTAGTGTTGCGAATAAGTTTAAATCTCTGTAAAAATTTATTTTACCTTGTAAATGAGTCGCAGTCTCATGTAGATGTATTTTTCATGTTCAAGAAATGAATATTAAGTTTTAGTGTGTTGCTCCAAACCTATAGTGTTATATTTCCTGTGAGTATTCATTAAGTCTCTAGAATAGTTCCGGGGTGCGCGAAATTCAAGACTGGGAAATAGCCTCACATTGTGTGAAGGTAGTTCCGCAAAATTGGCTTCACGGTGCGTGAACCTAGTTTCGGAAAGTAGCTTCGAGAAAGTTATAACTCTTTCTTTCATTTAGCATATTTACAGCAGGTAGAAAGTTTGTCATCAAGCACAAGCTTGACTAATCCTCAAATACCTCAGCTTAATGGCAAAAATTATGATTATTGGGCTATTACAATGAAGGCCCTATTTTCTTCTCAAGATATTTGGGATTTGGTGGAGAATGGTTTTCAAGAACCAGCAAATGCAGCAACATACAATGCCTTATCTCAACAAGACAGAGATGTGTTAAGGGAAAATAGGAAGAAGGATTCAAAAGCCCTGCTATATATATTCCAAGCGGTTCATGAAAGTATTTTCCCAAGGGTTGCAGCAACAACGAAGTCCAAGCAAGCATTGGACATCCTCTAGATAGCCTACCAAGGCATGGCAAAAGTCAAGATAGAAAAACTGCAAATGTTGAGGAGAGATTTTGAAACACTTTGTATGAAAGAGTGACTCGTTTTTTTACACATTTAAGTGGGTTGGCTACTCAAATCAGGTCTCATGGTGAGACACTTGAGGAAAAAAGAATAGTTGAGAAAGTTTTGAGAAGTCTGCCAACAAGGTTTGAGGCCATTGTTGTGGCCATATAAGAGACAAAGGATCTCTCAAAGTTCACATTGGATGAGCTTAATGCATCACTCATTTCTCATGAACATAGATTGAACAAAGCAGCGAGCTCTTCCTTGGAGCATGCCTTCAAGACACAAGTATCATTTGGTCAAGGTCGAGGTAGAGGAAGATCATATGCTCGAGGAAGAGGAAGAGGCAGCAATCAAAATCCAAGTCAAGGCCCAAGCCAAAATCAAGCACAAGGTCAGAGGTATGATAAATCTCAAGTTCAATGTCATTATTGTAAGAAGTATGGTCATTATGCAAATGAATGTAAAAAGAAGCAATATGACATTAGTAACAAACCAAGTGTAAATTTCACAAGAGAAAATCAGAACCATGATAGCATGTTTTTAGTTTGTAATGTAGCACAAGAAAAACAAAGTGATATTTGGTATCTAGATTCAGGGTGTAACAACCACATGTCAAGAACCATAGAAATGTTTTCTGATCTACATGAAAGTGTGAAATCTGAAGTGACATTAGGGACTGATAGCAAAGTCTCTGTCATGGGAAAAGGAAGAGTTAATATCATAACAAAGAAGGGGGGGAAGAAATACATCTCTGATGTTTACTTTGTCCCCAGTCTGAAACATATTCTCATGAGTGTTGGAGAGCTCATGTAGAAAGGCTACAATGTCTTCTTCAAAAATGATGTGTGCACAATTTTGGATAGTCCTCAAAGTAGACAGTTGATTGCAAAGGTTCAAATGACAGATAATAGAATGTTTCCCCTGAAAATAATATCAAATTTGTAGAAATAATGTGCATAAGCACAACTATCTATGAACTCACAAGAAAATGGAAGAAAAGGGGCAGCTGTCACACAAGTAAACTTTCAAACAAATGTAAAAAATGAAAACTGATTATGGCACTTGAGATTTGGACATCTCAACTTTGGAGGTTTGAATTTGCTGCATAGGAAAGGCATGGTGAAGGGTTTACCACTCATAGAAAAACCAGATAGCATATGTGAAGGATGTATCTTGGACAAGCAACATAAAGAGACATTTCTAGCAGGAAAGTCAATGAGGATAAAGGCACCTTTCGAGATTGTCCACTCAGATTTATGTGGACCAATGAAGACACCATCAATTGGTGGCAATCACTATGTATTGACCTTCATAGATGACTACACAAGGAAGACATGGGTCTTTCTCCTAAAATAGAAAAGTGAAGTGTTTGAGTGCTTTCACCAATACAAGGCTCTTGTTGAAAAGCAAAGCCAACACTACATCAAAGTCCTTAGGACAAACAGAGGTGGAGAATACATCTCAAATGACTTCCTTCAATTTTGCAGGGAGCATGGAATTCACAAGCAGTTTACAACAAGATATACACCGCAACAAAATGGTGTGGTAGAAAGGAAGAATAGGACCATTACGGAGATTACAAGGAGTATGTTAAAGGAAAATCATTTGCCAAATGACTATTGGGCTGAAGTTGTCGCATGTGGAGCATATATTTTGAATAGATGTCCAACCAAAAGCATCCAGAACATTGTTCCTGAAGAGACATGGAGTGGAGGAAAGCATAGTGTTACTCACATGAGAGTTTTTGGATGTGTGGCTTATGCACATGTCCCGAATGAGTTGAGAAAGAAGTTGGACAGTAAGGGGGAGAAATGCATATTTGCTGGATAGAGTGATGAATCCAAGGCATACAAACTCTACAATCCATTAACCAAGAAGGTCATAATCAGCAGAGATGTGTAGTTCATAGAAGAGGAAGCATGGGATGGAAGTTTAGAAAAGATAGTCAATGTCAAAGCATGCATACGAAATGAGGATAGAGATGAATTAACAGCAGCAAGTAATTCCTCAACAGTGACTCCCTCTACTCTTATTCAAGCGCAGCGAAGCAAGCAGCAAGCAACTCCAACAAATAATAGGATAGTTTTGCGCAGCCAAGCAAGTGCTTCTCCAAGCACATCGCGAAGTGCGACACCAAGTGACATGTCAAGCCCATCTTCAACAAGCACAAGAAGGCCAAAATTCAGAAATTTAAATGAAATTTATGAGCAAGATGAAGTTGATAGTAGCGTAGGTCTGAATTCCTTATTTGCATTATTTTGTCATGTAAATGACCCAATTCACTTTGAAGATGCAGTCAAAGAAGAAAAATGGGTTGCGGCACTGAAGGAAGAAATAGAAGCAATAGAAAGGAATGACACATGGGAGTTAGTGAGCCTTCCGAAAGGAAAACATGTTATTGGAGTGAAGTTGGTCTATAAGACCAAAAGAAACATTGAGGGAAAGATTGAAAGACACAAAGCAAGGCTATTTGTCAAAGGATACAAGCAACAGCATGGAAGAGATTACACGAAGACGTTCGTGCCAGTCGCGCAAATGGAGACAGTGTGCACAATTGTGGGAATTGCCGCATAGAGTAAATGGACAATGTATCAGATGGATGTAAAGTCAGCGTTCTTGAATGGAGTGTTGAAAGAGGAAGTGTATGTCACACAACCGCCTGGTTATGAGATTGAAGGACAAGAAGACAAAGTGTATCGATTGAAGAAAGCTCTTTATGGATTAAATCAAGAACCGCATGCATGGTACAACATGATAGATGCTTACTTGTTGGAAAATGGTTTCGACAAGTGTGACGGTGAGCTTACTCTCTACATCAAAGAGAGCGAAGGTAATATTTTCATTGTCGTCTTATATGTAGATGATTTGATCTTTACAGGCAGTGATGATTTCCTCATCGCTGATTTTAAACAAGTAATGAAGAGTGAGTTTGAAATGACTGACTTGGGATTGCTAAAATTATTTTTTGGGCATAGAAGTGAACCAAACAAAAAATGGCATTTTTATCTCTCAAACAAAGTATGTGGCAGAAATTTTGGAGAGGTTTAAAATGCAGAATAGCAAATCCGCACCAACTCCAACTGTCATAGGGTTGAATTTAAGCAAAGAAGATTGCAGCAACAATGTCAATCTGACATTATACAAAAGCATGATAGGCAGCTTGATGTATTTGACCACCACTACTCCAGATATAATGTATACAATAAGTTTGGTGTCAAGGTTCATGGAGACACCCAAGGAGACACATTGGCAAGAAACAAAAAAGATTCTGAGGTATGTCAATGGGACAAAACAGTAAGGCGTTTTGTACACAATAATCAGTGATTTTAGGCTGGTTGGTTACACTGACAATGATTGGGTAGGCAGTGTTGATGACAGAAAGAGCATGTCAGGATATGTTTTTCATTTGGGTTCCGGAGCCATTTCATGGGCCTCCAAGAAGCAGCGAATAGTGTCATTGTAAACAGTAGAAGCTGAATATGTCGCAGCAACAGCAACAGCGTGTCAAACAGTTTGGATGAGAAGGATGTTGATGGATCTTTGTCATGACCAAGAGGGCGCGACAACTATTTTCTGTGACAACACCTTAGCAATTGCATTGTCAAATAATTTTGTCTTCCACAAAAGGACCAAGCATATTGATGTTAAATATCATTTTATTAGAGATTTGATTAACAATGATGAAATTGTGTTACAACACTACAGGTCACAGGAACAACTAGCTAATATTTTCACAAAGCCATTGGCAAGATAAAATTCTACTTATCTCAGAAACTGTTTGCGAATTGTCAATGGTGGCAGTTGTGATTAAGGGGAAGTGTTGGAAATAATAATCCCAACCACCGCAATAAGCTGGACAACAACCATACATGTCAGAAACTTTTGCAGCCATACATGTCAGACACTTTTGAAGGTTGCGTCTCTGCTTGAAGAAATTTTTGTAGGTTGTGTCTCAGTGTGAAGATAGAAGAACTGAAGCCACATGCAAACCATTCAGAAACTCAAAAAAGGACATTTAAAGAATTTATGTACTTAGGTTAACTGATATGGGCAAGCATTAATTCAACAACCTTGCCCACACTCCAGAGACGCTTGCGCGACTTTCATCACTCTCAACAACAACATCAAAATTAATTTCACTTTGTCATGAATTAAATGTAAAATTGTCTGTTAAGTTAAATATGAATGTAAAAATCCATTTTGATGGCAAGGGTAGGGAGGTTAGAGAGTAAGAAGAAGAAAAAGAAGGCAAGTCTCTGTGGAGAAAATTGTGGAGCAATTTTTGGTGGGCATGTAAAACAGCAGTTACTGTGTTTCACTGTGTAATGTTGCGCGTAAGTTTAAATCTCTGTAAGATTTTATTTTACTTTGTAAATGAGCCAGAGTCGTAGATGTATTTTTCATGTTCAAGAAATGAATATTAAGTTTTAGTGTGTTGCTTGAAACCTATCGTGTTATATTTTATGTGAGTATTCATTAAGTTTCTGGAATAGTTCCGCGGTGCACGAAATTCAAGACTAAAAAATAGCATCGTGTTGTGCAAAGGTAGCTCTGTAAAATCGGCTTCATGATGCGAGAACCTAGTTTCGCAAAAGTTATAACTCTTTGCCTCTTCTGTTTCACGAAAACGAAAATTAACTTCGCCAAAAATATTTACAACAGGGTTGAGGTAGGTTTTGTGTGTTGCGAGTCCAATCCAAACATTGAAAATTCAAACTCCAGAGTGAGCATTTTCTTTCTCATATGTATGCCGTGAAATCTATGTTGTAACATATCTGTTTCAAGTCCAGGTGACGCCATTACAACATAATTACCAAATTGAGCCAAATCGGGCTGAAGAATTCCAAAATTTGGCAATTCGGTCCGATTTGGCCGTTAATACAATCAAATTCGATTCGGACATGTCACAATCTCTCAAATTTATTTTTAAAATTTTCTTTGATTTGTGTTTTTCAAGAAGTCGTTCGTACTCCATTTTTTGTGCCTTAGTTTCGTCATGCAGTTGTAGATATTGAACGGTTGAACGTAATTCTCCGTTTATATAGATGTTTAAAAATATTGAACCGTTGAAACTTAATTCTCTTTGTGTGTTCTACAATACTGTTGTGATTAATGATTAAAAAATTCATAGTTCTATTTATATCAAAGTTATTTTGATGTGCTAGTAAATTTGTTTTGTTATAAAAATGTGTTAGTAAATTTGATTCCTTACTAATTTTTATATTGTTTATTTAATTTTTATATTAAAAACAATTTTGAAAATTAAATTTAATAGTTCCCATATAAAATTTTTTTTTTCAACAATAAAATGATTTGATTTTTTTTTATTTTTTTTTCATAATAAAATATTTTTTTTTGCTCTTTTTTTTTTTTTTTAATCTCTTTCTTATAATTCTTTGACCAGTAACTAATGTAATTGGAATTATTTATTCATAATAAAATTGTTTGTAATTTAGTTTTTCGTTTTAAGAAATTTGTAAAGAAAATATAATATGGTTTCTAAATTTTTTAAACAATTAAGAAAACAGCAAGATAGTTCTAATTTGATGATTGTTCATAGTTTTAATTTAGTGATCTTTTATCTATATTTTATTCAGTTAGTAATTAGGAAATTGTCTAAATATTCATCGTTAAAAATTAAAGCATTAGTTATTATCTTTTGGTACAATTAGGAAAATAGCAAGATAGTTCTAATTTGATGATTCTTGATAGTTCTAATTTAATGGTTTTTTATCTATATTTTATTCTCTTAGTAATTAAGAAATTGTCTAAATATTTGTTATTAAAAATTACAGCATTAGTTACTATCTTTTGATTGACCAAGAGGAGTTGTTTCTACTAATTCCAATATCCCATTCACTTCCATTTGAACAATTAGGAAAAAAACAAGAATTATAATTTGATGATTCTTGATAGTTCTAATTTGATGATTTTAATTTATATTTTATTTTAGTAATTAAGAAATTGCCTAAATATTTATCATTAAAAACTACAACATTAAGTGTTATGTTTTGATTGACCAACTTACAATTTTAAGGGTTCTTTTTTTTTAAATGTTAAAGAGTTTGTTCTTCCTATTGTATCTTATTCAATTGCATTGAAGAGGAGTTGTTTCTACTAATTTAAATATTTCATTCACTTCCATTGAAGAAGAATTGTTCCTACTAATTTCAATGTCTAATTTTGTTTGCAACTTCTATAATATAATTAAATTCTTAATTTAGATTTTTCAAAATTTAAGAAAAAATATTATTAATAATAGTGTAAGATGTATATTGGCAAATTTTTTCCTTATTGAATTTTAGAGAGTCAAATTTTTTTTTCCTATCGAATCCAATTCCAATTCCAATTCGAACTCGAACTTGGTAACTATGCATTACAGTTCTTTACCGGTCTATTTAATGAGTGAGTTGGTGTAGGTTTTTATCATTTCAATGGAATACACTTAAATTCTCCGACTGCATCGTAATGCTTATTGCATGGTCTTTGCTTCATTACAACTACTTTTTCTCTTCTTGTCTTCGGTGAAACAATTTGTGTAATGGTGTAGTTGACTATCATGTTCCATCTCACACACTAAAGGTTCGTTGGTTACAGTTTCGGTGCCATTGAAATGCTCTATTTTCCTTTACTTTGTTAGAACATTAATCACACTTGACCATATGATAGCAATAGTTGGTGAGTCATCAATGTTAGTCGGCAACAAGCGGCGGTAATCAGCCATTGTTGTTGAACCATAAATGTCAGTCGGCAGGAATGTGAAGATTAGTGAACTTGTTTGTGCCTGTTATGGACCACAACATTTGTGGCTGTGTTAAAAGAAGAGTGTTGTATTAAGAGAAGGAGAGCTTAATCAGAAGAGTGGGGCAAAAGTGTGGTGTGCATCCGAGTAAGTGAGAGGGAGAGCCGAGAGGTGCTATTCCAAGAGTGGTGTTATTCTGAAGTCAAAACTCGCCAGACTTTAAGGAAAATTTAAGCCTAGCTGATATGTCTATCTTTTTAGACTTTTTTGACAATGATTCTTTCGATGATCATTTTCTCGAGAACCCATTTAGAAACATTTTTGGGTTTGGCAATATTTTTGAGTTTGAATAAATCTTTGACAAACAATGTCATGTTGTTGAAGAAATCACTCATGTCGTTGAAGATCATGTTGTTGAGGATCATGTTGTTGAAGAAATCACTCAGAGTAAAACTTGCTTCTCTCATAACCCAATTGTTAGAAGTTTTATTGAACTTGCTTTCAAGATGACTGCTATTGTGGAGGATACTGCCATGGATGTTCTTCGAAGGTCGCTCATGTTCAAAAATGGCTGCATTTTGGTGGCTCATTCGCTGGTTCGTCATGGAAAGTGGGGAGAACATGAATTAGATTACCTTGTTCGGGATCTTGCATTGCATCCCAATCCAGAAGAGGTTGTTGACAATAAGTACATAAGCAAGGAACAAAGGAATTTCATAAGGAAACCTAGAAAGGTGAAGATGAAACTGTACGAGCTAATGCACAAGCATGGACCCTTTAGCAAGAAGGTAAAAATGAAATATTTTGTTGTAAGCCTAGCTAAGACTTAGACCAGCAGGCAAGTTAAAGTTTAGGTCGTCGTGATTAAGGGGAAGTGTTAAAACATTAATCACGCCTGACCGTATGACAACAATAGTCGGTGAGTCATCAATGTTAGTAGGCAGTAAGCGGCAGTAGTCGGCTATTGTTATTGAACCATAAATGTCAGTCGGCAAATTGTTGTAGAATTTACGACTATCAGTGTGTATAAATTTCTATGTTTGTTAATGCAATGATCAACCTCATTCTATGAGTCTTCCACTTTATGATATATTCCACAAAGGAGGTGACATTGCAACACTCTTCTTAGAAAATAATTTCAGCGTATTGAAGGTGAAATAAGAACTTAGTTGACACTAAAAATTGGATTGCGTCGGTCCCTGTATCGGTAGATCACGTGTGGTGATGTTGGTAAGGTCATTCGAATACAAGACATGTGAAGCACAGCCACATGAATATATAGGATGCGAAATTAGTATATTATTTTTGAATGGTCAATCTATCTATCCATATAGGAAGCCAAATTAGTATATGATTAGTTTGAATCGTCAATCTATCTATCCATAGTGCTAGGGAGTTCTAGTGATACCTTGACATTAAAAATGATCGCTCCATGGAAATGGTGATCGATCCATGCATGCTCTGCAGGAACAAAATGTGCAAATTGCCACACTACCACCACACCTTTGTGGCAGAATGGTTTATCTGCATTTTAACTTGATTGAGTTTATGTTTGTTACATAAAATCTCCATGCAATGCATGTGTAATGCATCACAAGAAAGAGGAGAGACACATAGCAGCATGTGTTGTTTCGCTATATAGCATCGGCCATCAAACAAAGGAGCATGGGAATGGTATTAGAGGTGATATATCTGAAAATAATTATCGTATTGAAACAAATTGTTTAACATGGAAGGGAAGCATTATTTTATTAGTGATTATGCCTCTGGAATTTTAAGTGCAGGCTCGTGCGGAAAAAGCGTGTGCTGGTAATGCATATGGGAAGCAAGGGAGACAATTTCCTCGGCACACTTGTTCTTCCGGATAGCCTTTCTCCTCACACCAAAAGCAATGTCTGACACCCCTTGCCTCATCGTAGAGGCTTCTAATTTTTTGAAGTCTACAAAATGCCCTCGTAAAGTAATGAAAATTTAAAATAAAGTTAATAATAAAATAAAAATGTTATTCATATTAAAACATTATATAATTATGTAGAATCTGTGTCATTGTGCGGAAGTGTAGAGAAAACTTTTCATGACACAATGTTTTCTGCATATATGTGTTCTCTCACGGAGTTTCTCCGCACAGCAAAAGCAGTGTTTGACAACCCTTGCCTCACCTTGGAAGCTATTAATTTTGTGAAGTCCACAAATACACGTGTTAGTGAAAGAAAATTTAAAATAAATTTAATAATAGAATAAAAATAGTATCACTTATTATTTGTATTAAAACATTACATAATTTTGATGTGCTGAGTGTAGAAGTGCAAAGAAAATTTCACACAATGAACATTCTATGCACTCTACATAGTTGTGTGAAGGTGGGTTTTATTGTGCTGAGGTGCAAAGAAGTGTATACCGCTGTGCGCGAAGGAAGCATGTGAGGAGGTCAGAACAACAACAAATTACATAAACAATTGCGGAAATTGAGCATTATTGAATAATGACAAAGTGCAGATTTCACATTCACATTTTGCACAATCTTAATCAATTAATTAACAATAAAAACAAACACTACGTAGATTGCAACCATTCTTCTTATTTCTTTAAGTATATTATCAATACATATATAATACTAATTATTCTCTAAATAAATAGTAAATAAATTGATGAAAAAATATTAATTCCCAATTCCAATGATTATGAAGATAATGTTTTAAGATTAACAATTAAAAATTACATCTTAATCTAATTTTAATTTAATCATAAATATTTATAACAATTTTTTATTTAATTATTAAATATATTATATTTAAAATAAAGTAACATTTATGTCAAAAAATTATTATATTTATAAAATTAAATATTTAAAAATCATTTATATTTTTAAATATTTAAAATATTTATTTAAAAGGTTAAATTTTTATGTGTAAGTTGGTTTTTATTTGAAATTATATATATAAATGTTGAATTTAGTGTAGAATTTTAATGTTGGATGGAATATATATATGGGATGGAAAAAAATATATATTTACTTAACTAATGGATGTTGTCATTAAGGTTGAATGCTTAACTTTAAGATGTTCTCACCAAGATTATGTGAGGCTCAATCGAGCTAAGACGATCATTGGGATAGTTTTTATTCTCTACAGTTAGCTTCCACAATCAACCCCTTCCCATGAGATTTGAACCTATGACATAATGGAGACTAAAACTGACATAAACCAACTAGTCTACACCTCATAGAATACAAGAGATACATATTCACATAAATAAAAAAGAAAATATAGTTTTGGTTTGCCTATAGGAAACTAGACTCTCTTCATTGTATTGAAGTATAAGTTCATAAAGATTTTTTCTAGAAAAATTGCACAAAAAGGTCAAACTTTAACATGATCTTCCAAGAGGGAAACTAGGCCATGCCAAATTTTAGAGTTGTGCTTATCAATATAAGGATAATTCTAGATTGGTCAAGTTGGAAGGAAAATTGATCTAGTGTAGTATAGATACTTATTATAGAGTTTGGGAAGGACATAAAGTCATGGAAAATTTCACCAAAAGTAAAATCCACATCCTAAATAAACTAGAGTTTTGAATGAGCACACCATAAGAAGCCTCTTTTTCTATTTGGTGGTCAAGATGAATTTCTTGAGGGATGTAGAAATTTTTGTAACTTCACTCTCTATCCTCATTCAATGGTTCACATGGAACCATACCTATAAAGAGTATATCCAACACTCTATTATATTGTTCTTCTAGAATAATCTAATCTCCAAACATAGAGCTACCAAATAGATGCCTACTTTTTAGCTTAGAAGTAAAACTTATTCTCTTCCTACCATGGGACATAGGATGTTAGTTCTAGAATACAAATCAAATTCGAACTGGTCTCACTTTTCCCATTTCAGTAATGATTTCCACTCGTACCTTTAACATCATTCAAACAATGCTCCACTCTTGGAAACTCTTCACCACCTTGCTTATCCTTTCCATTTGCATTTTCCAACAAACTTACACAAAAAATGATTTATAAATTACTATGGATATTCCATTAGATAGTTCATCACAACAGATCTAATACAAATTTACTGAACTTCAAAATATATGCTATGAGGATTGATTTTTCCTTAGATTTACATATTTTTAAGTTATTTTTTTGTGCTTATGCATGAAAAATATAAAAAACCGGAAAATGGTGAATAAATGAAAACAATCACTCTCAAACTATAAGATATCAACATATGATCCGGGAAGCCCTTTCGAGAGCCGCCAGTTAGAATTTGAGGTTGCTCTTATTTCTCTTTCTATGAATGGAAAATGGTGAAAATACAAAAGAGTGAGGCCTATGCCCATGTGCTCCTAAAAAATACAAAATTTTATGTTCTTCCTTCTCCTTATTCACTCTAAGCTACTCACCTCAACTATGGAACAAAATGCACTAGAATAGAATCAAATTGTTTTCCTCCTAGTGTCCTAGTTATAACATACATCAATAACCAAATAGGGTTTAAATTTGACCCATTCAACCCCCTCAATATGAATTACAACTCCTCTTCTAAAGCCTTATTCATAATGGTCATGTGGCTAGCTCCTTCTCCAAGAGTAATGGGGCTGACATGGCATCTTCTCAAATCATGGTGGTCAAAATAGGAAGGTCAACTTCTAGGTGGCATAAATTTTCTACACACACTCCATTTGAGGTATTTATTGAGTTTTTGTAGAGGTGTTTGAATCATAATAGTGTCAAGATGTATTTCATGAGTGATAGTTTTGCACCCAAAATAACTTTAAGAAATTTCTCAAACTACCTCTAGAATGTTTAAACCCCTAATTCTCCAAATAAGGACACATCAGTAAAAATGGTCATGTGAGATAATTAAACCATTTTTTTACTTTAAATGCATCAACATGGATGAAAAATGATGTAATTATATAATCTCAATTGTACCCTCCCCATTTTGGGAGGTTCTTCATCTTAATTTTTTTTATTAAATGAGGTGAGGAAAAATTTTCTCTACTTTATCTTTGTAGTACCATTTAGCCTTGCTTGGAAGCTATCCTTCCAACCTAACCTGTCAAAGTACATTTTATTCTTGTCTTGTACTTATGTACGTGTTCTAAAAAATTGTATCATTTTCCTAAGTATCTAGCTAAATCCTCTACCGAAGGTATTTCATGATCCAACATGGAAGGCTCATAGAATTTTATATTTTTTTCACTCACCATAGAGTAAATACACATGTATGGCAGTAGACTGTGTGCATATGAATTATCTTCCACCTTTTCTAGTATCTTAAAGGGACCATTTCATATAACCTTGATTTTCTTACCAAGACCTTGTAACCTCTCATTGTTCAACTGTAGCCATATTGTGTCTCCCGCTCTAAATGACTTCTCTATTCTATGTTGATCATGCATGGCCTTGTATTTTTCTTGTGATTTATAAAATGTTTCCTATACTTGCAAATTAATCTACTTGATCTTCTCAACTAATTTTTTTCTTTAAGGAATCCCATATAGGATCCTCCCTCAATCATCCGCGCTTTCCATATGTAATATCCAAAGGTGAAGGTGGTAAATATCCAAAAAATGTTTCTAATGGGGACTTACAAGTAGAAGTGTGGATTTTCTTATTGTACCCCATTAAAAGTTGCACCAAATACATGTTGGTTACTTATGTTTGTTGATTTATCTATGGATGAAATCTTGTAGACCTATTGAACTTCATGTCCATCTTCTCCTCTAGTGTAGTCCAAAATGCACCAAGAAATCTTGTGTCCCTATATAAAATAAATCTCCTTGGGATTCCAAGTGCATCCAAACTTGTCTAAAGAGTTTTTTTTTTCTTCTTTTATGCTAATGGTATTTATATGGGGCATAAGAATCCACATATTACTGAACCTGTCAACTACCATGAACATGTATTCATGTCCCTTCTTGGTTGTAGGTAAAATTGGCACAAATTTCATGGAAATGTTTTCCCAAGGATGAGTGGGTGCAAGTAAGGGATGGTATAAACCCTCTTTCCTGTAGATATGATTATTGGTACAGTAAAACATACATCCTCTTATAAACCTAGCTACATCTTCTTTCATCTCAAGTTAGTAAACAAACCTCTGCAAGTTTACCATTTTCTTCCCTGCACCAAAATGCTATCAAACCTTGTAGGTGTGCGCCTCTCACATTATCTATAGTCACTCACCTTTAGGAACACATAACTTGTCCATCCTATAGAGTAACCCATCCTAAATATGATAGTCAACTATGTTATCACCGTCATGCACATGATTCTGGCCTTGTAATTGTTGAAACACCTCCTTGAAGTTCTAACCCTCTATGTATGCCTCTCTATATACATCATGGGTGAAAGGCTCCATATGTCTTGAAGCACCTTGATCTAACCGCCAGAGAATGGAACTGCTTCCGTTGACACTTCAATGACTATTTTATTAAAAAATATCTTTTACACATTGTAACGCACAAGACATGGCCCTCCGACAACCCTCATGGAAATCATGACCATCGATCAGACTATACTACAAAGCATATTATGTTATCATTTAATCATCAGTTCATTTGTTCATAAAATAATTTAAAATTATTGGAACCCACATCTAGCACTGATTTCCAAATGTGGAGGACTCTAAACATCGAAGCAACGAGATGGATTTGGTAACAATTTGGCCTCCATGCTATACATGGTTCATTTTTCCGCTATGTTGAAACTGATTGTCCAACATAGAGGACTTTGAATGTCGAAACAGAAAGGTGGATTCGGTGACACCTTGTCCATGCACTTTATACACGGGTTATTTTTGCACTATGTCGAAATGATTGCCAAATGTTGAGGACTCCAAATGGTTAAGCAGTGAAGTGGACTTGGTAATGCACAGGTGAAGGGCCAAGCAACTTTGAAACAAAGATACTATTGATAACTCCTTAATCTCTTCTATTAAATGTTGAATAACACAACTAATATTGTAGTCTTACTAAATCTAAACCATCCATTATTTTTATTTTTTTTAAACGAAAACTCGCCAATCCCATTTCAAAATAAATATGCCTATTAAATATACTTACCTATATATTATAAATAGAAAATACTAAACATATAATTTTATATTCATTTAATAAAAAATAAATATCATTTATTTTTATATGAAGAGGTAAATGAGCTAATTTGTATTAAGTTTTACATTCATATTTTATATCTGGTAAGGAATGGTTAAAAGTAAAAAACATTTATAAGAGAATATACCATACTGCTATTCTATTTAATATTAAAATTAGCTCTAATTAATTATTTTAAAAAATACTGTTAATATTAACGTATAATACAACTGTAACGTTTAATTCGGCATAATTTAACCAAATTTTATATGATCCCAGAAAACTAATTTGGGTTTTTAATTTGAATACATTGAAAAATAAAAAACCCGCAATAAGACTTTAAATCTGATTATCCGATCAAATTAAAATTAAATAATTTTAAATATATATATTTTTTAACAAAAACTTTGTTTAACTGTTCAAAATAAAATGTATTTTAAGAAGTCAACTCAAATTATAGGGAATCAACGTTCTTGCTAACGCTATAGGGCTAATAATTTACAAGACTGTTCATTATCTTAATAATAATTTTACTAATAGCTGGTTTTTCTACCATTTTAAATACCTAATTTTTTCTTCTTCTTAGATATGGTCATGTATCAATTATACAATTTTTTTTACCTTGCTTTAAAGTTTAAAATTTAATCACATAAAATGTCACAACTGAGCCTCGATCCAATCAAAATTGGCATCGATTTAGCTCATCCAAGTTTTTACGTTTCTCCAAAACCTAAAATTCCATTTCCTATTTATTTCGATAAGAAGACTTAACACCAATCTAGATAACTCAAGTCTACTCAATAGCAAGTTATTCTATTTTTCATAATTGTTTAAACGAAACAATTTTATTATATCATAAAATATTTTTTTATGATATATGTATATTTAAGATTCTCATAACTGACATACTTTTTTTTTATTCCTTGTATAAAGAGTTCTGAGAGATTGTTGTGCGTAAAAATTAATAAATATATAATCAAACATTTAGTAAGTAGTTTTTATTTTTGAATAGCTATTATTCATATTTAGTAGATATTTTGTTAAGTTTTGTTGAACCTAGGTAGTTAGGTGATCTGAAATCACCCTTAGGTGACTTTAGGAAATTAGTGAAGGTATTACAGACTCATGCGTTGGTGTGTGTGTTTATGTTATCTTAGGCAACGGTTGCAGAATCCAACAGTGCTCATCATCATGCCCATCCTTCTTACAGTGAGTGTATGAAAACTTGTTTTTCTGCGCAGTGTTGGCCTTCCTTGCTTTCCATTTCTGTTTTCTTTTCTCCTTATTCTTGCTTGCAGTGGGTTGGGATGATCCCCCAACTTCTGGGTTCCCCCATTCTTTCCTCTAGCTTCTAGATGCGTAGCTTGAACATATACCTCATCTATATAGTGGGATTAAACATGAGGATAGTGTGTCTCATGTAGCTGTGTAGACCACCAATGTACTTCAACAGAGTCTCAGGTGAGTCTAATGAGATTCTTAGAATCAAAGCTCTCTTCCTAAATTCTTGGGTGTAACCTTGTACACTTTTCCCTTTCAATTGTCGAAGAGTTTGCTAGCTCATCATGGCTTGCTGCATGTAGGCCAGTGGATATAACTACTTTTTGATTGCAGAAAAAAAATTCACTCCAGACAGAAAGAGTCTTACCATGTCTCTTCATGTCAGCTTGGGTCCTGCCTTCCCACCAAACCAAGGCAATGCCTCCAAGGCATAGGCTGGCCAACTGAATCTTGCTGTTGTCTGAATTGATACTCTGCACTCTGCAATAAACATCAATTTGTCTGATCCAATTATCCATCTTTTCTGCATTCAACTCTCCATCATATATTGGTAAATGAAATTTAACATCCAGTTTAATCAAAGATGTCTTCTTTTAATGTTTAGGGCTATTAGGAGGTGTGAGAAATTTTTTTCTTTCCCTTTGCCTTTTGAGTGGTCATGGAGGAGAGACTCTTCTTCTCCTTTATCTTGTTTGGAGCCTGATGAATCTTCATCTTTATGTTTTCTAAAGTCCTCATACATTTCCTCCACCATGGACCTTATGGCCAGGAAACTATCTATAAATTGAGGGTTTGGCCCCACAGAACCTTCCTCTAACATTGTCTTCTGAGGACAAACTCTTCCAATTTCAGGATTAGTGTCGACCAACTCTCATTCTCCTAATTTGAGCTTTGATCTAGTTAGCATTCAACAACTAAATCCATCACAAGCTTGTCTAACTTTAACAACCTATAGCTTTGATACCACTTGATCTGAAATCACCCCTAGGTGACCTCAAGAAATTAATGAAGGTATTACAGACCCATGTGCTAGTGTGTGTGTCTATGTTATCTTAGGCAACGGATTGATAAGATTGCAAAATAAACAGACACTTGAAACAGTAAGAGATCACAGTAAGCAAAACAGAGCCACGACAAAATTTAATAAGGAGTTCACCCAATCCTCCTGGGCTACATCTCCTGGTCCAACTGTCAGTGATGGCCTTTTTATTATGTTTTTAAAGCAGAGTCTTACAATAAGGAGCTCAATCTGAGTCTCACTTGATAGAGGATGATCAGTAGGATGGCACTTGGAATTCCCAATTCCTTAGAGTTCACAGATTCCCTTTATTGAATTTCGATCTCAATTGGTCTTTGTATGTGCATCATTCACAATGAGAGGAGTTTGATACTCATCAATGGTTTTGATTCTTACCGCTCCATTACTAAAAACTTTGTCAATCTCATATGGCCCAAGCCAATGAGTCTGAAATTTACCTTTGAAATCCTTGAACTTGGAATCAAATAGCAATGCCCAATCTCCTTCTTGAAACTTTTTCTCCTTGATATATTTTTCATGTCACTTAGCTCTTTGATATTGAACTAGATCAGTTTTTAGGATTGCTTCTTTTCTGATCTCATCTAGTTCATTCAACTGCTCCATTCTATGCTTTTGAGCTTCTGATAGATCCATTCCCAATTGGACTGCCATCTTGAAGGTCCTAACTTGGAACTCAATGGGGAGCAGAACTTCTTTCCCATAAACAAGTTCATATGGAGAATGTCATGTTATGTTCCTCCATGTAGTTCTGTAGGCCCATAAGGCTTCAGGAAGCCTTTCTTGCTAATCTCTTCTGTGTAGATGAATAGTCTTGGTAATCATGCCTTCAATAACTTTGTTTGTGGACTCTACTTGACCATTTTCTTGCGGATGGTAAGGAGTAGATTTTCTGTGCTTGACCTTGTACTATTCCATCAGCATCTCCACCAATTTGGATGTGAATTGACCTCCTTGTCACAATTTCTCTTGGAACACCAAAGCGAATAAAAATATCCTCATAAAGAAAACTAACAACTGAATGCTCAGTAGCAGAAAATAATGCTTTGGCTTCTACCCATTTAGTGACATAATCAATACACACCAATATATACTTTTTCTATTTAGATGGTGGATTAATAGGTTCAATAAAATCTAAAGCCCATTTTTCAAAGGGTTTGATGAGTACCTATGGTTGTAATGGCATCTCATTTGAGAGGGTAGGTTTCCCTACTCTTTGGCAACTGTCACACCTTTTGACATGTTGTTTTGCATCTTTGAAGAGGGATGGCCAATAATATCCTAAAGAATGGATTTTATAGGTTGTCCTTTTGTCAGCAAAGTGTCCACCACATGATTCATCATGACATGCTTTGAGAATATCAGACATTTCATCTTCTCTGACACATCTTCTGATCACAAGATCTGGCCCTATTTTAAACAATTCGTTAGAAATCCATGAATATTTTGAACTCTCCTAAATAATCTTTCTTCTTTCACTAGGAAATAAATGCGGAGGTAGTTTCCCTATAGCCAAATAGTTAGCTATATCTGCATACCAAGGAGTCTTAGTAGTTATTGCAAATAAATATTCATCAGGAAACTTGTCCTCTACAGGATAATCCTCTTTAGTATTCTAAATCCTAAACAAGAAATAAGCTACTGTGTTTTGTTTCCCTAGTCTATCTAACACAGTAATATTGAACTCCTATAAAAGTAGGAGCCACCTTGTAACTCTGCCATTAGTAATGTGTTTGTTCATTAGATATCTAATTGCAAAATTATTAGTATGAATAAAAGTTTCATAGCCTATTATATAATGTCTGAACTTATTGATTGCATGAACAACAACTAAGAACTCTTTTTCAGTCACAGTATAATTCAACTCAGTGGGAGTTAAATTTTTACTGGTATAGTAAATGGCATAAGGGACTAAATCTTTTTGTCCCAACACAACCCCTAGATTTGTATCTGAAGCATTTGTAGAAATATGGAAAGGAAGTTTCCAATTTGGTCCTCTCAAGATAGGTGCTTCATATATTCTTGTTTTGAAAGCTTCAAATGTTGATTGGAAATTAGGACTCCATTTGAATTCACAGTCTTTTGTAAGTAGTTTAAAGAGTGGATATGTTATTTTGGTGAAGTTTTCTATAAATCTTCTATAATATCCAGTAAATTCCAGAAAACTTCTGACATCTTTTTGAGAATTTGGAATAGGTAACTTCGAGATAACTTCAACTTTTGATCTATCAAATTTAATCCCATCTCCTGAAATATGATGTCCTAAAACAATACCTTCAGTAAACATCATAAATCATTTTTCATGGCTTAATGAAAGGTTTGTTTCTTTACATCTTATAAGGACTTTTTCCAAATTTTCTAATGCCTCTTTAAATGAATTACCATAAACTGTAAAATCATCCATATATACCTCTACACAATCGTGGATTAGATCAGAAAAAAATTCTAGTACTACTCTTTGGAATGTTGCGGGTGCATTACATAATCCAAAAGGAAGCACTCGATAAGAAAAATTTCCCAATGGACAGGTAAATGTGATCTTATCCTGATCCTCAGGTGCTACCTGAATTTGATTATAGCCACTAAAACCATCCAGAAAGGAAAAGTAACTTTTGCCTGCTAATGTATCTAATACTTGATTGATAAAGGGCAAAGGAAAGTGATCCTTCAAAGTTGCTTTATTCAATTCCCTGTAATCAATGCACACCCTCCATTTACCATTCTTTTTGGGTATTATGACCAAGGGAGAAACCCATCGGCTATCTGAAATTGGGTAAACAAAGTTTACATTGAGTAGTTTTTGGAGCTCTTCTTTCACAATCTCCCTAAGAATTGGATTCGTCCTTCTCTGAGGTTGTCTGATTGGTCTACTATTTTCCTCGATATAGATATGATGGATGCAAGTATTAGAGTCAATATATTTCATATCAATATACTCACATTCAAATGCAACAGAATGTTTTTGCAAAATTCTGGTTAGCTCTTCCTCTTGTAACTTTTCCAAATTTTTGTTGATAAATAATGTTTTACCTGGAAAAATTTCAATTGTAGAACTACCAAACTCTTCCATAGAGTAAAGAGACATTTGCCTTGATGACAAATATTCAATATCAGAATCTAATTGAAATTGTGTGTGGTCATATTTTAAAGATGCTTCAAAATTTTCTAATGTGTTCAAAATTTGAATATATTCACTAACTTTAGAGATAGTAAAGACAGGTTGTATAATATCTTCATCATTGACCCATTCATTATCTCCTACTTCTGTAATTGCTTTTGCTGGAGGATAGAAATTGAATTTCTTTGTTGAACTACTATCAGAAATGTACATATCCCCATATTTACAACTAATGAAAGCATCAACTGGCTAGCCAAGGTCTTCCTAAGATGAGTGGGGGCCCTCCTAGATTACTCTTGGGAGTCAAAATCATGAAATATACTGGATATTCCCATGAATCTAAGGAGACTGAAATATCTTCTAACAGACCATCTGGTTTGATTATTGATCTATCTGCAAGTTGCAGTAAGGTGGGTGTAAAAAGAAGATTAGGAAGTTTAAGTTGTTCCATAGTTTGTCTACTCATAATGTTTATAGCAGCCCCTAAGTCAATCAAAGTATTTGGAATTTCTATCCCATTTATGTGTGTCTTGACAATTGGACTACCGGGATCCACATACTTTTTCATGGTAATCTTTCCCATCATGATATCTACAAGTTTTCCTACCAGGTGGATTATTTTTGTATCTCTTGGTTTCCTACCCGGTCTTTTGAAACTCAACTCCTTTATTGTTTTTTCTAGAATAGGAATCTCTCTAATGGCTTGTAGCAAGGGAATCTTGATACAGACATTCTTTAATTTGACTAGAAAATCATAGTCAGGCAACAAGATTTGTTTTTCCACCCCTTTGTTAATTTGTAATCTTTCAGGGAAAGGAGGCGTGGATGAAGATGCAGGTTGCTCAACTATAGGAGTTGTGGGGGTTGACTCTTTTTGTTTTTCTTCTTGAATGATTGGGTTTTGAAGGGATGCTTCCTTAGCACCTTTATTGACTTTAAGAGAATCCTCCTCAGAGGCATCTTGCTCTTGAACATCTATAGAAGGTAATTATTTTTCTAAAACTCTACCGGATCTAAGTTGAACATCATTAAGAGGAACAATCATATAGGTAGGAAATTGTTGTCCTTCTACCATGTAAGCATTTTGAGGATTTTTGTTGTTGGGATTTGGTAATGGATGGGTTGGTAGTTGATTTGTCTTTTGTTGAAATGGAAGCAAGAGTTGAGAATTTGGATTTTGTTGAGAATGTTGTTGTTGTGGAAATGACAATGAAAGTTGTGGGTTTTGATTTGGAAGTTATGGACTTTGTTGTTGATTTTGAAAGATGGAGGATATTGATAAAATTGAGCAAGTATCCTATAATGATTTTGAACCCCTTGTGTCCATGATTGGTATGGATTTTGAGGTTGGGACCACGGTTGTTGCCAAGAATTCCAATTTGGCAGGAGCTGAAAATTCATAGGATTGTTAAATCCTTGATTTTGTTGCCCTTGCCAAGGTCTTCTTGAAACAAAACAAATGGATTCTATTGAATTTGGATCTTCCTGAAAGATAACTTTGAGCCCATGAATTGAAGGACAATGCTTGGTCTCATGACTTTTTGAGCAAATTATACATGTTTCTAGAACTTTTGCATCCAAGGGGCATTACCTTAGAGCATGTTTCTTTCTACATTTTGGGCAAAAGATGGCCAAGGCATCAGCTTCTTCTTCCTGCTTGTTTTGAATTTTAAGGGTGTCTAGTTGTTCACTAAGGCTCCCTAGAATATCAGTTTTGAACTCATCAAGCATATCGCCAATTTCTACCCTACTTAATGATCCAGATGCATATTTGTTTGCTCTAATAAGAGAAGGATCTCTAGGCCCTTTTCCAGTTTTAGATTTTCCCCTTGAGAGATGGACACATAGTTCTGCTATGTCACGTAGTGGAAGTTGAGAAATGTCTCCCTTCTCCATCATGTTTAAAATATCTTTTCATTAATCTCTAATGGATTTCAATAGAAGGGCTTTCAAGGTTTCCTCGTCTAAATTACGCATTTTCACTCTCTTTAAGTTGTATTGAAATATTTCAACTAAATCCTCCAAGTTCTCATCTTCTTTTTGCATCATTTTGAATACCTCATCCTTATGATTAGTGGGCATACAATAATCCAGATATCTATCCAAAAATGTTTGCTTCATTTCATTCCAAGTTCTAATAGATTGAGTGACTAATCCCATGAACCATTTCAAAGCAGCTCCTTTTAGTGTTGAAGGAAACGGTTTGAGTTTTTGAGAGTCTTCCATATAGTCATATGTTCGGCACAAGACTTCAAACTCAAATAGAAATGTTTCAGGATCCTCACTTCGCAACCCATAAAAGTTTGGGAGGACAGATGGTAAAATGTTTTTCATTGTTCTATGGGTTTCCTCATCGGCTATAGGGAATCCAAATGAGTTATATCCTTCCCTATTTCCCCCATTATTACCTCTACCTCCTCCATTGTTACCTCCATTGTTTCCTCTACCACCACCTCCATTATTTCCTCTACCTCTACCTCTACCCCCTCCTCCAAATAAAGAATATTCCCCATCTAGTACTTCTTCTGCCATGATAGTTTCCTCAAAGTCCTCTAGTTCTTCTATTAATGGCTGATGAGAGAGAGTCTCTTCCTTTCATTCTTCTCTAGGTGATTCTACTTCTTAAACTACAATATGTTCCCCTATAGAAGTGAAGAAAGGTTCTTCTCCTAGATCAGATTTAGTAGATAGTGTGGGAGAATCTTCTAATTCAGTTGCTGCCCCTTGAATTCCAGGAATCCTAAGGCTGGGAGGATGAGTCTGGGATGGAGGTGTATCCTGTTTATGCCTTGAAGTAGCTGGAGTTGTGAAAATCGAACATTTGGCCCTAGCTATAAACCTTCCCCTAGAATCTCTTTCTTTATGCATGTCATTTTTTTTTTTTTTTTTTTTTTTTTTTTTTTAGTCGGGCTAATAATTCTCTTTCTAATCTTCCAGATCACACTAGGTGCAAGAAGAGAGCATGCTCAAGAAATTATTGAACTAATAACTCTCTTTTTTTATTCTCCAGATCACACTAGGTCCAGGAGAAGAGCATACTTCAAGAAATTATCAGTTTTTCCCTTCTTTTTTTTATGTAAGAGATCGTCCACCTAGTTACACTTCCCCAGCAATGGCACCAACATGTTTAGTCAATTTAGTATGTCCTAAATTGTACATTAATTATCAATCTGGGAGTCGTAAACTGATGAAGTGTGGCACACTATATGTGCAAGACAACCTCTTTCTTACTTTTTAATATTTTCAATTTTATTTTATTTTGGGGTTTTGTCTTTGTTTGTCTCCTAATGAAAATGGAAATCCTATTCCTAAGTTTTAAGAATACTTTAGAAGGAAAGTATGGATATAGATTTAAGACAAGGTTTTATGTCCCTTATGATAACTTCCAGAACTTAGCACTTCAAAGGATCTCAAAACATGCTAGTGATAAAATTAGTACTTGAACAGGAATGTAAATGTGAAGCTATTTAAATCAAACAAATGATGAAATACTAATCATGAAATCACTGTCTCTATTTCCCATATAAATACAGAAATAAAATCTAAACTATTGCACTCAAACAAACCAAAAATTGCAGACTAATGAAAGTAAGATCAATTGACTTCACTTATAATCTGATAGCTCGCCAAGTAGCTTTTCGGGGTTTAGCCATGGCTCCGAAGATAACTTCAAATAACATGAAGAATTGATATCTTAATTACCTACTTGCAAATGAAAATAAAATCAAGTCACTTCACTTATACTCTGATAGCTCGCCAAGTAGCTCTTCGGGGTTAAGCCATGGATCTGGAGATAACGTCAAATAACATGAAGAATTTGATATCTAAACTAGCTAACAACAACAAATAAATAAGACTGAAATCAAAGCATAACTGAAACTGAAAAGCTAAAAAAACAAAGTCAGCAAAGAGGCCAATATCATGTCACTATTTGATGCAAAAATTATATGAAAAATCTTGAGCATGACCTATCCTGAAACACACTGATCAGTGTTAGCAAAAGTATGCAATGCCGGAAAACCATGTATAGGAATGAAAGATTAGCACCATAAATGAATTACGAAACATATACAGTTAAACAAGCTATGGGATATATACAATGGAAATAAGAAAACGATGCATGAAAACTTGATAGAAATGAAAAACAAAACCTTAGCCAGCAGGGGCCCTCTACACGGCCTTTGGTTAATATGCTGTCAATCCAAAATTATGCTCAAATAGTCATAAGAAACAGAGTCTTTATATTGTAAAATAGAGGAAATGTCTTCTTGTTACAGTAGCAGGACTAATGCTACATCAATAGCATAAAAACTAACAACAAGACTAACTATTTTCATTCGCAAAATGTGTTATTTATAGAGGAAATTGTACAACTCTTTCTCTGTGAGGAATATTCAGTAGAGGACACGTAAAAATATAGAGCCCGTGAGTTTAGCGTCTTGGTTGCCATGATCATTCAATATACAAAAGGTGGATGTTGGATTTGTGTTGTGGAGATGGTCTGCAGCTGTCAAGAGGGATCCACGGATCTAGGAATGGTCTCAAACCTTTCACGTGCTGAAAACAAACACCTATTTGTTGTAGGACTCCTTGTTTGACCGTCCTTTGACCAAAGCTTTCCTTTACGAATTTGACTGAATAGATATGACCTTGTCCATGTCCAGATCATTCCTGAACTTCCCATGTGCCTCGTTTTACTTGCTGACACCTGTAACCTATAGATCAATAAAAATAGCTACGAAATTGCAAGTCAGCTCTAGAAAGTGGCTGCATTCTGCAGCTGGTGAGCAAAATCTAAGTCAAATAGAAAACACAAAAATATAGTTAGAAAACCACGTAAATGCACTCCTAGAATCAATATCTAATGATCTTTGATAGATTATGAGGCGCTGGTGTGGGAAAAAGGTATAGGAAAGTATGTAGAAGAGAGGTAGTTTTAGGGCTCAACATCAATGACAGATGAGGAGTACATAGCTAAGTTCCTAGAGTTATGTTGTAGTGGGTACAACACCCTCCAAAATTTTGGCTCGCATGAAAATTTCAGAGCCTACCTTGTATCATGCGATCAATCATCCTTGGTCACTTATTGGTAAGCTGATGATTTAAAGCTCCCTTCCTTGATCCCCTCACTTATTGGTGAGATGATGATTTAAAGCTCCCCTCTCATCTTTATGCATCATGTGTCATTTTTGGGCATAGGGGTTGTTGTTTTTCATGCAAAGGGAATGTTGTTTTTCTTCAAGGGAAAACAGGTGCACATGAGTGGTTGTCATCACATAGACATTTTTCACACTCACTTCACGCATTATTGTTAAGAAGGTTGTTGCATCAAGAAAGGTATGTCTTATGTATTCTAGATGGTCTATGTTGTGTCACTAAGTATCTGTGTGCGATCACAGTCAAGTCCTATCAATGTTTACATATGTTTCACTAATCTCACATTTATCCATTTTCTCGAGAAACCCAGCCGTCATCTAGCTTCCCAGAACTTTGTGCTTTTGTTCTGTAACAATCAAGCTTCCTCCCTTGCCTGCTGAAACTCCATAGTGCATAGAGACACCAACCTCCCTTGCTTGATGAAACTCTGCAACCCACAGAGACACTGACCTACCTTTTCCGTTGAAACCCTGCAGCCTGCAAAGACCATATCCAGCACTACTCTCCAAAAATGCGTAGAGAATTCAGGCTACATTGCAATCAAAAATTGCATTGAGGAGTCCTCCCAAGACTCCCATCCCACAACAATATCCTGTGCCTGAAAACTCCGCAATGTAGTCCAAGATTCCCTGTCTGTCTTGCATGCAAAAACTGCACAAACGAGCTTCCCTGGGCCTCATTCCAAAAGTAGTCATTGTTCGCTAAAATTGCGCAGACCTACCTCTCAATGACTATAGGAAAGGGTGGCATGCTGAAATCATTTCCAAGGAGTTGAGGAGAAGGATCAAGGAACCAAGTAATGGAAAAGATGAGGACCACATGCAAACTCTATTGGATCCATGATCATCGCAAGGGTAAGTATGGTAAGTAAAGAACACCTTATGAAGTACATATCTTAGTTGAGTTTGCAGGATGGTTCTCAATGTCATATCATCCTCTCCATGGTAACATTCATGTGCACAATCATGAAAAATTATTTTATGTGTTCCTTCTACATGTCTTGCTTTGTTTCCACTTGTTTGACCAATTGTCGTCTTCGACATCTTGATTGTTATGCCATGCTTGCGACATCGTTATGGTGATGATGAAGGTTGTGTTTGAGTTGTGTTCGATATGTAAACATATATCACACTCACACAAGATGGTGTAAGTACTCTCTTACAAGTGTCGTCGCAGTCGTCCAAACGTCTATGACAAGTGTTGCCCTTGTCACTCACACCTGTCAGTTAGTGACACTGAGTGCATATTGTCTTGATGGTTCAAGGCGTCTTATCGTCAAGTCATGTTGAGTGTGTGTTCGAAAGGACATACATGTACGAAGTCACTCGTTCACACACTTAATCATTTTGTTGAAACACTATTGACCAGACCACCCTCCAACAGTCGAATCTCCGCTGAGCTGCATTGCGCAGTCTTAGCCCTAAGTGATCATGCACTCCTACCCAAAATTGCGTGGATCTTGAGGCTGTTTCCCAGGTAATCTGCACTACCCAATCCTGGAATCGACTCCACTGACTATCACCCAGAATAGTGCAGAAGTTCCCTTCCAAGCCATCTCGATCTATGCTATCTGCAACCACATCAACTGAGCCTCCACCCAGGGAGTTTGACTGGGAAGTGACCCTGGGTATCACTCCCCCAAAATATTGTGTAGAATATTCCAAGGATGCCCATTTCCACTGGCTGAAGAAACTGCGCAAACATGCTAGACAGACACCCTATGTCTGTCACTACACTTCCCTAAAAAAATTACGCAGTTTTTCCAGCCAGTCACCCAGTCAGTCGGTCCGCTGCTTACCCGAAAAACTCGCAGTTTTCATGAGTAGTCTCCTAGCTGCCTAGCATCCTGCTCAGCTCAAAAATTATGCTAGGATGTCTAGCAGTCCAGCCTCCTAGCTCTTTGCAGTTATTCCAGCAGCCTCATGCACCCCACTGCCAACTCCCAAGAAAAATTGCGGAATTTTTGTGAGCAGCCTACCGCATCCTGCTACTAGCTCCCTGAATAAATTGTGCAGTTTTCAATAACAGTCTCCCTCTGCTACTTGCAAGATCTCCCTGAAAACAATTGCACAGATCTTCCCTCCACCCGAGCCAGATCTTGTAGATAATCACTACTGATCCAGATTGCCCATCTCAGCCTCCTCTTGACCTTTGTAGAGTTTTCATAGATAGTACCCAGAGCCCGCATCCCAGGTTGAAATCTTCCTTTCGTAGTTTCAGAACCTTGTCCTCTCTCCCAATCACCTGGATCTGAAAGAGAAGAAAAATGCGTCATGGTATAGTAGGATATTTCTGGATTTGTTGTCGTCTCGTCATGAGTGATTGTAGATACAAGTACATGAGCGGGGATGTCTAGCAGGCCAGACTCCCAGCTCTTTGCAATTTATTCCAGCAGCCTCATGCACCCTGCTGCCAGCTCCCAAGAAAAATTGTGCAATTTTTGTGAGCAGCCTACCGCATCCTGCTATCAGCTCCCCGAATAAATTACACGTTTTTCAATACCAGTCTCCCTCTACTGCTTGTACGATCTTCCTAAAAATAATTTCATAGATTTTCCCTCCACCTGAGACGGATCTTGTAGACAATCACTACTGATCCAGATTGCCCATCTCAGCCTCCCCGCAACCTTTATAGAGTTTTCATAGATAGTACCCGAAGCCCACATCCCAGGTTGAAATCTGCCTTGCATAGTTTCAGAGCCTTGTCCTCTCTCCCGATCACCTGCATCTAAAAGAGAATAAAAATGCATCATGGTACAGTAGGATATTTCTGGATTTATTGTTGTCTCGTCATGAGTGATTGTAGATACAGGTACATGGATGAGACATGGCGCGACAATGAATAGGATGGACAAGGAGTGCATGCAAGGAGACGCGTTCACAAATAGACGAACACATGGGGCATGCCAAGTACAAGTGAAGGAGAGACATGCACGTGCAACATCAAGCGAACACCAATACCATCGAATACTCCGCACACATTGTCGTGCGGAGGTGAAGCTATGATACACCAAGAGCACATCCATCACTCAGCAACACTAAAACTCGACATGCACACCAACAACAGCATGAACATACCCACTTTGTCATGTTGAGTCATGTCATGAATCATCTTCGCCGCATCACTATTGGGGGCCATATTGTTATAATCAATGTAATGTCATGTGGAAGTCCAGGAGACCCACATGTAAATTTGAAGAGTCATGTAAATATGAAGAGTCATGTAAGTCAAATAATCATGAGGGAAGTTGAACAGTCACAAGGGCCAACTTTACCCTTGGTTATAAATACCCCTCATTTGTACATGCAAAATACTTTTCACCTTGGCTCCTCCCACATATATTTAAGAGTCTGTAATCTTTTCTTTGAGGAGCTAGCAGTGGCTCCATCGCCCCACTATCAGGGTTAGTGACGCAATGGTGTACGGATGTGGCTTGGAACTTTCACTTAATTCAGAAGCATGTTAATAGGCCAGCACGTTTTCACACATGTATTGTATTCATTTGTAAGACTATTCTTTGGACACTTGTAATGCATGTTTCTTTAACCTGTATTAATACAGTTAAACTATTTTGGTTGTTTTAGTACATATGCTATTGGAAATGTGTTGTATCATTTGTTAGTGTTGTCTGGTCTGTGTGAGCTATCTTTTTGGACACTCAACAAATTCATTCTTGTAAACTTGTTATAACACTCATCGCACTCGTGTGGACTATTCCTCTAGGTGTTGTACATACTATATGTTCACATTGTGTTTGTGACTTCTGCATCCATGTGGACTACTCCGTCGCAAGCTACACATGTCCTACTGTGTTGTGTGTCTCTAATAAAGTTGGGCCTATTCCCTTTCCACCTAAGACTCACTTCCACCTTCTCCCACTGCACTGAAAGAACTTTGACATGAGCAACACTAAGCACTCACGAGGCACGCGAACCTCATTGTTCGAAGACAAAGTAAACCACTCTCATGTGCTGACAAGCAAGAGCTAAGGAAAATCTTTAAGATAATGGCAATCGGGCCATCATACCGGATGGGACTCCTACACCAAACGGTGTGAGGTCTACTTGGGACTTCACACTGGGGAGATCCCATGAATGTTGGCAGGTCTAGCACCATCAACATTTCTAGTGCTAGAAGGAGGGTAGATAACAAGCTGAGTCCTCACAATCTGTTTTGAATCACTACATACTTATCATGACTAAACACATAATTTGTTATGAAACAAGCTCACAAAAAGATAGAAAAGATAGATCAATGACTTATAAATCAACCTCTTCAAGGGGGAAACCTCCTTTACATTACACAAATGAATAGTTCTTGGATGACACAAATGATAAGGCATCCTTTCTATATATAGGATTCTAAGGGGTCATAATATAATCAGATCTGACATAAAAATAATAATCTAAGGGCACAAAAATAACAATAGTGGGCTTCTATGGGGCACAATAATAACAATATGGGTACTACATAGGCACAACAATATAATAAGGAGATTGCACTAATAACAATAAGGCGTTACACTAGTAATATAGGGACCTAACATGCCCCTCTCCTTCAAAAAAATTTCTCCTCAACACTTGAGTAGTTCTGGATGCTTCTGTATAAAATTGTCATCCTTCCATGTGGAATCCGTAGCAGGTAAGTTCTTCCACTTGATCAGATATTATGAAACTGATCAATTTCGTAGTTATCGATTTATCGGTTCTGTTTCTACTTCAGGTTCCAATATGATTTTTCCTTTCTTGTCAAGTTCTGGCCATATTGTTTGAACTGCGATCTTCTACAACTTTTGAATGAGTTCCCACCTTGCTTCGTCATTCTTCCATTCATCCCTTGCTTCATTTATGGAATTTGGTTGGATAACTATACCAACCTTTATGATTTCTGCAACCATATGTTCAATTTCACTCCTTTGGGCATATGGATATTTGTAAAGCCTAATGTTTGGAGGAACACTTACTAGAATCAAATGAATAGCATGATCATGATCACAAATAGGTGGGATGCCTTTGGGAATCTCAAATACCTTGGAATGATTTTCCAAGACTTTTTGGAGATCCGAAGAAATATATGATCTCTATGTGGGAACCTCTAACGAACATAATTTTGCAACTATGCCTCATTGTTCTTTCTTTAGAAGCTTTTTCATTCTATTAGAGCTAATTATATTTCCAAATTTCCCTATGATACCCCTTAATTCAACTTCCTTTCCTTCCAAATAAAATTTCATGAAAAGTTCTTGAAAATTAAAAGCTATTGTACCCAAGGATTGTAGCCATTGGGCTCCTAGTACAACATCAACACCACCCATTGGAATGGAAAGAATTGGGATATTCGATACCTATTCTCCCATGGATAGCTTGATATTATGGCACTTTCTAGAGAAATTTATTTTTCCTCCACTTGCAACCATCACATGACACTCTAGTGCTGGATATAGGAAGAAATTCAATTCCTTAGCTATCTTACAATGAATAAAATTATGGGTATTGCCCGAATCAATGAACAATATTACCATTTTCTTATTGATATGTCCTTCTATCTTGATAGTTTGAGGAGTGGTAATTTTGGCCAATGCGTTACAAGATATGTTCAAATTCATTTCTTCTTCCTCTAGGGTTTGTTCCTAGTGTATATCCTCTTCTTTTGATGTTTCTTGTTCCTTTTCATTCTCTTCTTCACAATCTATGTAAATTAATTTCTTCTTAGCACACTTATGACCTTTATTGTATTTTCTATCACAACTATAACAAAGCCCTTTTTCTCTTTTTCTTCCAATTGTTGTGGTGTCAACCTTGTAGGTTATGGAAGGCTAGGGGTAACAACACTTCCATCTTTATAGTTGTGATTGGTAGGCTTCCTTGTTGCCATAAATTTGCTTTCCATTTTTCTTGCCAACCTGAATGCCTTCTCTAATGAATCAGGTTCCCAAAGGTGAACCTCATGTTGGATGTTATCATTTAAAGTCCCTATGAACATATCAATCCTATGTTCCTCTGGAATATCTTTTACCCTTATATTCAATTTTTGGAAGTCCTCAATGTGCTCCAACATTGAACTTGTTTGTTTGAGATTTATCAATTGGCTAAAAAAAATGTTACTTTTTGTATCCTCATAATGTGCTATCACTTATTCCATAAAAATTTCCCTAGTGACAATTTGTTTATGAGAGAAAATCCATCGATACCATACAAGTTGATTTGGTTCCAAAT
Organism: Pinus taeda; assembly: GCA_000404065.3. NCBI lineage: Eukaryota > Viridiplantae > Streptophyta > Pinopsida > Pinales > Pinaceae > Pinus > Pinus taeda. The sequence goes on along the minus strand of APFE030666245.1, from coordinate 17,528 downwards.
ATAAAGTTGCAATACATACCTTTTATGTGTTTTGCACATTACGGAGATTGAAATATTGCTCCATCTATGGTATCTATGTTACGGGATCCTTTCCATCAAACTTCCTCATATCGATCTTTGGAATGTGATGGGTCTTCAATCCACCATTAGAGTCTATGAAATCATGATTAACATTTAATTTATTCTCATCATGAGTTTTCTCTACTACCTTTTCGCCATTAGGAAGCCTTTCTTGTAGAAGCTTTGTCAAACCTTCAACATCCTTCTTCAAATCTTCAATGTTGTCATTCTTTGAATCATGATGAACATTTATTTTTTTCTCATTCTAAGTTTTCTCTACTACCTTTTCGCCATTAGGAAGCCTTTCTTGTAGCAACTGTGTCAAACCTTCCTTCCAACCTTCCATGTCCTTTTTCCAATCTTCAATGTTGTCTTAAATACCATCCATCTTAGCTTCCAAACCATCCATATTATCTACCAGGTCTTTCTTTAAACCATCCATCTTAGCTTTTGTTACATTTTGTGAGAGTGAAATTTGTTGCACTTGGTCTCGTAATTTTGATACATCATGTTGTATTTATTCCTCTTCTTAATGAGTCATCCTAGATATTTCAAGTTGTTTACTAGGTGTTACCATTTTCTTTCTTTGGGGCATCAACTAATGATAATTATTCTTTACTTCCCTTTTAATTGCTTCAAACTAATTTTTCAAACCAAACTTATGCAAAATTTTAAAAAACTACACACCTTTTTTCACTTTGTAGGATCTCGATATTGAATCTGAGGTATCTCTTAAATTTCGGATCTCCAAGGACTGAAATTGTGTACCATGGTAGCCCTTTGAGTCCTCTTTCCAACGCCACCGATCTGATAGAAATTGGATTCTCCAAGAAAACGTTATGCCAAATCTTCCAAGATGACCTAATTATACACGTTTTCAGTAGAGTGAATGTGTATGAAATGCCACATATCATTGTTTCAACCTTCAGACCTGAAAAGGATGCACAAAAAATTACAATCCATCTTGTTTTGTTAACTTCTTAAGAAATTTCAATCTGATACTTAGAGAGAAAGTTATGACGATTTTCCCAAGGTTTTCAGTTTGTGGTGTAATTTGGGAGCCTACAAAAACCCTAACTTCCTTGGATCCTATCTCAGAAAATATAGCGAGACAAGATCTCAAATTTAGATTCGTGCTTCAAGATGGTTTTGGCTCAAATGGGTTTTAATTGCAGAGTCTGAACCTTCATAGAACAAAAATATAGCAATACTTCCACACTGACCTATTTGAAATGGAATGTTGGAGCTTGCAAAAAGTCTAACTTCGTCAAATCATATATCCAAAAATATAGTGAGACAATATCTGAAATTTGGACATGACGTTTATAAAGAGTTTAGTTCAAATGGGTTTTTTTTTAGCTTCTGAAACATCTCATAAAAAAATTTATAGAGAAACTTCCACGATGACCTATTTTGGAGCAGCGAAACCCTAGAATCTAAAGCTCTAATACCAAATGTTATGGAACAAGCTCACAAAAAGATAGAAAAGATATATCAACAACTTAGAAATCATCCTCTTCGAGGGTGTTACACTGAAATTTGTCACCATGACTATCTGCAGTTAATATGGCTCCATCAATAGTCATATTATCCTCCTTGTCAAGCCTCATACCTCTGCTCTTCATGTCAAACTTCAAAAAGAGAGAAAGTCACTTAAAAACATGTTTATCTCTGGGTACGCAGGTTCTCTCTACCTTGCCTGCGTGTACGCAATCCAAACACACTGTACCTGCATACTTGTACGCTCTGTAAGCCAAAGGTTGGGTGCGTACCCCTGTAAAGGTCAAAAGGCGCGAGTTTTATCTTTAAAAAGTTACTTGTGGTCACTTCTAGAGCCTTCTAGAAGAGTTTTTGACGTGTATTGAGCGCCTCCAGATGGTTCATGCATCCCTATGATAGAGGAGCTTATCCCATCAAGAGAGGAGCTACCCCATCCAAAAGAAGGAGTATCCCATTGATGTTGGAACTGAATAACCTCTAGAACACTATAAATACAGGCTTTGGGCCAGAGGAGGGGAGGTTGAAAGCTGAACATTCCAAAGGGTAGATGCTGCTGGAATTAGGACTTCCATTGTTATCTTGTGAGGAGAGATTACCATCCTTTCTTGTTGCCATATTGGAAGTGGGTGAGCTTGTCAAAGTAGAGGAAATCTCTTGTTGGACCCTGGGAGGAGCTTGCACAACACCAAGGCTCAGGTTGTAATGGTTCCTTTTTTGTTTCCTTAATACAAATAAGTCCATTCTTCTCAATGATTTGTTGTTAATGAATTATTTCATGTACTCCTTGGTCTATGTGATGAATATGCTTTGTTTTATGAAATATTCAGGTGTTATGTAATCGTTTGCTTTGTTAGTGTATGCAGGTCTTAAAGTGAAGGAGGAGCTCATCTGGATCAGCAAGGCTGGACTGCTACAACAAGCGTTGGATTTGAGGTAGGATCAAAAAACACTTGGTTTCTCATAAGATAATGTATGTTTAGAGAAGGATTGCTCTTAATTGTCTTGTTTGTCACTAGAGAGTCTTAGACTCCTAGGGAGGTTAGATTTGTCCGCAAAAATAACTCTTTCCGCATGAAAAATTGGCGACTCCGCTGGGGAATCCATTGATGTGATTGATTTTTTCTTTGAGTATTACTTTGATCTGAAAAGAGTCTTGTTTCTTTTGTTTTTTGGTTGCTTGACTGTGTTTTTGGGTGGCTTAGCTTAGAGTCGAGTTAGAACTTAGTTTTTCTTTATTTTGCAGTAGTACGCACCCTCTGAGTTAGACACAGTGCGTACCTGTACGCACTGTATCTGTGTACACAGAGCGTGCACGCACCTGGTTAAACAGGCTGCCCGCGTACCCTGTTAAAATTAAGAAAATTTCCTTTTTCATCAATTTTTCCTTTTAGATTTTGTTTTTCTTAGTCTTTACTGCCTAGATCCACTGGTTGACTGTCAAAAATCTTCACCTGCACTTGTTCCATTAGTGTCGAAAGTTTTAGTGAAATTCATTGAGATTTTAGCCTTAGGGTTTCGATTTTTATTGGTCTTGTAGTGACTTTGGGTTTAGAAGTTGCAAAGCCTTACATATCTCTGGTTTTGTTAGTCTTCTTAGGAGTCGGACCAGTCGTAAAGTCTACCCGAGTGAGCGACCTACCTTTGTGTTGCCTCTTTGCAAAATTTCGATATAGCTTGTTCATTTAAAGTTGTGAATTTCATTTTCAAAAAGAACAAAAAGAGATTGAATTTTTTGTTTTGATTAGTTTGTGATTCTGCATAAACTAGTCCTTGGACTAATTGTTGCCAAGTAAAACATCCCGGAATCATCCTAGTAAGCTTTTGCTTCTTAGATTTATTTGTTAGTGAAAGATTAGGTAAATTTCCTTAATTTCCTTTGATTTGTTTTTGAGTGATTTTTCATAGATTTTCATAGATCGTGAAATTGCTTTGATTAGATTAGTTTTACAAGCTTTTATTAAATAGGAAAATATCAACGACCTCCTTTGCCAAATTTGCTTTAGAGTAGCATTTGACGTCTTTGAGAGAGAAAGGAATTTTTTTCGACCTCATCTACTCTATGATTGTTACATCCAACTATTGACACTTGAACTTCCACTTGACATGACATTACATTACATTATAATGCACATGTGCTCATGTGAGACGAAATGGCTTGACCAAGCCATGCAAGACATCACTGACACTCAGTCCATTGAGGTGAGACCAACTCTTTGACATGCTTGTGATGGTGAAGGTGGTGTGGTGATGCCAAGCTTGGTCATCCGTGATGGTGTGCACGCACCCCATGGTGACAACATGCTGAAGCGAACTGTTGCCTCTGTTGCATACGGTGCATTGGTATGGTTCCTTCATCTAACTTGTATGATAGCATGCACATTCTCTTCTTGGGTGTGGCTAAACCAACAACACACTAATCCATAATGTCTATGCTGATCTTCAATTGTGTGCTGGTGGTCATGTCCATCAACTTGCCGAAGTACATGTTTAGCTCTAGTTGAACTTGCTTCTTGTCTTCGCCTTGGTGAGTGTGTTGAATGGGTTGGATCACATTTGTACACATAATGACATTCATGCTTCTAAATCCCTTGTATGCGATCAAAAACACTACTCACCATGTCTTCTCTGTGCCAGCTGCTAGGATAGATCTATAACTTGTATGGACGCAGTTTTATATGTGAGTGCATGTTGTGCCCATTGTTGTTCCCGTTCTTGCTGTAACTCATTCGTCTGTCTATGAAACTTCATGTTCTTCCTCAAGTTTCTACTTCAGCACATGTAACTCCTTCTTTGTTCCATTATCTGTCTTCCTGTGATCTTCATGTTGCATCGTCACCTCATAGCATGAGTCTCCAAAGTTTTTTTCATCATTAGTGGATTTGTTCGAGCTCGCAACTTTGTTCTGCCTCTGTGCTGTCAACAACCTTCCTCTTGCATTCGTTTCATTCATTACATTCATTGCATTTGGTATGCTACCATCAGTTGTTGTTCATGATGCTGCTTGTTGTGATGTTTCTGTTGTCATATCTTGATGTCCATGTCTACGAACAACTTGATATCTTCGTGAGTAGGCAAGCTCATAGACATTTGATTGACTACATCTCTAGGTGTTCTCTAAATGGTGTCTTCGACTCTACTCAGTTGGAAACCATTGTACCTGCACTGTTGAGAGGTAAATGAACACCTGCAATACCTGGAGACATGGAAACACTCATGGAAAGCAATTTGTTAGTCGAAAACCGAAATGAACTTGAGAATTGACTTGCAACATACATGTGTGACTGATCATGAAGGTTGCGCAATTTCAGTCGGGAGGTCGGGAGACTGACTTCCAAGACTACGCAAGGCACAGTCTGGGCTACTAGGAGACTGACGAACTGCTGGAATTACAAAATGCACAGTCTAGTCTGGTTTATGACTGTTGGAATTGCACAATGCGCAATCTCAGCTAGCAATGGTTGCAGGCTCAGTGACTGCATTGCACAATTTTCTGGGCCATTAGTCACTGTCCCTGACAAATGCACAAAGCAGTCTTGGAGGATAGTGCCTACGTAGAAATGCACATTTCTAGAGGGGAAGGTAGAGCCTTCCTTCTCGGGATTGTGAAATGTTGCCCAGACCCGTTGATGGGCAACTGAATGCGAATGTGAGTGTGAATGCATGGTGATACTGAGTGTAAGCATAAGTGAATGATCATGCATGCAAATGGTGAATGAAAGATTCAAAAAATGGAACAACATGCATGTGGGTGAGGCGAGTCGCCGAATCGGTGACCGTTCATGAAAAATAGTTTCATGCATGCAACAGAAGTGAGATAGCAGCAAAAATTGAAATGATGCTAGTAAAAGCTAGTATGTATTAAAATGACAGAAAGCACTCACTAAAATCAAGTAGAAAGAATTCATAAGAAGTGAGACACAAAAAGTGCCAAAAATGAAACACAAGTCCTCGAAAGCGGGCTTACCCCATAAACACTAAGATCTGTGTGCAAACAACTCCTAGATGTGATGTGGGATGTTAGAGTTGTAAGGTTGATGTGAGGAATGAGCTCTGCGGCATCCGGTTGATGAGTTTTGATAACATCGAGGTTGTGACGCGCATGCCACAAATCTTGGGAAAGTGACACTTGGTGGGAGGTTTCTGAAACGATCCTTGCATGTAACCTCCAACTGCTAAACACAGATCCCTGAAACGAGGGAAGCCTTTACATGTTGCCTTGGGAGAAGTAGCCCTTGCGCACAATTCATTTTTGCTTGGTCTCAGAGGGAACCTATCAACTTAACTACACATGCAAGAGCCTGCTCGACTGCTGGGAGAAAATGCACATTTTTGGCTGGGAGCTAGGTTGGCTACTTAGGATATTTTCACAATTTCTAGGCAGAGAAACTGACTGCTACCCAGATTTGCACAAATTTTGGGCTGAGCATCCCTGTTGGGGAAAATTGCGCAATTTTCAATGTGAGTGTTGACTGCCAGAATTGTGCAATTCTGGAGCCCAGTAGGCTGCTAGTAAGGATTGCACAATTTATGGAGGGAAGGATGGTTACCCTCCAGAATTGCACAATTTCTTGGGGGAGCTACTCAGCCTATAGTTGTACCAATTTTGGGTGATTAGCCAGTGAGGGGAATACATCAATCTTTTATTGACAGGCTGCCTTTGTGCAAGAAAAACATTGAAACTTGTGAACTTGATGAAGCAAGACAAGCTATTGCGAAAATTTGGTGGGGAGGATCCAAAACGAAGCTAAGGAAAAATTTTGGAGGTTGGTTGTAGCCGCTACAACACATGGTGGCACATTGGTAGAACTCAAACTCTCTTAATGGACCTCCTTCGTGAAAAGAAATTCTAACACCTCCGGAAGTATTATTCAGTTCTCAGCTCATCTTCGTTTCACACTAGCTTGATTGTAAGATGTAACATCTGCCAAACTCTTGGTCGATTGACACACATTCCAAGCCAAGGCAACACAATTGTTTAGATTGGGGTTGAGTGTTATATGGGTGCACAAGTAGTATAGGCATCAGAGTCTTACTTTCATCTCTGGTGTTTCTCAGCTGCTAGCAAGCGTAGACAGTACCCCGACTGAGTCACACAGAAACACAAGCATGGTTTCGCTGCCAGTGAGCCTGGTCAGTATCCCAGAAAAGTCACTTGCATCACCTCTCTACATAGGAAGCCTTTCTCTTCTTTCGCCTTATTCATTTTTCATTTTTTCAAACTTTTTTCAATTTTTTATTTTTTTCATTTTTCGTCTTCATAACTATGCATAACACTTATTCATTTCAAAGGCGAAAGCGGGACCCTGAATTATTGAGAGCAGAAGAGGTTGTTCCTGTAGAGAAGTAGTTTATTATACCTTTGACATGCTTGTTAATATTTTCCCTCTCACCTTACTCTACTTGATTGTGCTGACAAGTGTTAACCCAAAAGAAACTGACTAGAGTAGGTGACACTAGTTAGCACGCAAGCATTGTGTTTTCACCAAGGTTCACTTCGAACAATACATATTTTCCATCGATGTATCATGGACTAAAAGTAACAAGTTCTTCATATAGAGGCAGGATGACAAATAACCACGTAGTGATAGCTACAGAAGGCCTCTTGTACATTACCCAGCTTGTTTCAAGAGTCATACATAGTTTCATGCGAAACTATCCTACAAAATGAAACCAGAAAACTAACAAACAACAAATAAAATAAAAAACCGATGCAAAAGAGAAAGCAAAGCAAGTAAGAAATCAAGAAAGCAAAAAAACAAACAAACAAATCAAGTAAGCAAACAAGCATGCAAGCAAACACTACTCCTACTCCTAAGCTAACAGTGCATGGGTCATCTCACATGAAGTGATACTTCCAATGCAACCACTGGTGCATTGATTGACCCATGTTGGTGAAGGCATGGTTCATGAACAAGACATCCGTGTGAAATGAAAAACAAGAAAGATGTAACAGTGAAGACAAATACACTCTGAGCTTACAAGTGACCACAGAACAAAGATGAGTGAAAGTGCATGACATGCATTCTATGGTGCTTCCATGATGTTGTGCTACACTGCATGCAGATGTTGAGTGTATGCATTCCCTTGACTATGACATGCAAGAAAATGTGAGAAAGGTAGACCACTTGTGTTGTGCATGTGTGCTTGCTGTGTAAGATTCCTGCAATGCATGAGCGATGGGATCATGTAGTTCGAGTGGAGGAAGTGAAATCTGGGTGTTTGGTTGATCTTCAATGCAAAGCAGAGAGTGATGAGGAGCCTTTAGTGTTTCAACAATTTCCTAACTGGAAGTGAAACCAACCTTAGGATAGAGAGAGCCTGACATAACCATGAGCTCAGGCTAAAGTGCCTCGATAGTCTGGAGGGTTTCGACCTCATGGATAGATAGATCATCATAGACCAGTGTCTTGGATAAATTAACAACGGTTGAATCAACATCATGATCGGATGAGGAAGTGAATAGATCACGACAAAAAAGATCAAAAAATTCAGGATGTTTGTCGACATCCTCATGATTTGATGAATCGGGCAGAGGGGTAGATGAGAAGCAAAGATGTTCACCCTCTTTGTTTTCAAGAAAGATAAATGATAGATTGAACAAATTTTCCAAGGAAGATGTGTCCTCTCCACACTGGAATGACAGACTGACATTCGAAGTGTCCTGTGAATTATCAAAGTAGAAACATCCAGAAATGGGTTTTCATAGGGGAAATCAGCAGTGGAAGAATCACAAGGGATGTCAATATGAAGTGGATGAGGTGCCGTTGGAAGGGAGTCATCCTTCACTGCAGGCTCTTCTTTAGATTCCCACACACACTCATCATGAATGATGGCTAGGTTGGTTGCATAACACCAACTCCGTTGACATATTGATCCTCATTCACAACAGGTGAGGAGTCTGGAATGGGAGAACACAAGACAGTACAATGTGAAGGGTCAACATAATGCAAGGACAGAGGTCGAGGGAATGCATCCACATGACAACCAATAGGCTTGCAAGCCAAATCTGCTCAAATCTCAAGAGTAGGTGGGGTGGGAGGATGTGACAGTTCAACAGAGGTATGAGCATGATCTCCCACATCACTCCACAGTGGTGGAGCTATTTGATGACATGAAGGCAGATAGTCACTTGTGACAGCAACTGTGACGGCCTGTGATTGTGCAACTCCATCACCAGAGTGTGCTGAGAGGGGTTCGGATATGTGAAGAAGATACTCAAATCTTCCATCGAGAAATTCCCAACCAATATTGTCTTCGGGGAATCAGTATGTAAGATTACAAAAGCACGTGTAAAACTATTCAACGGATTCATCGGGTGCTTTGTGTAATTTCATAATTTCTTTTGTTGATTGCTTGATGGTTGAAGTGATTGAAAGCACAGTCTATCTCTTTGACCGAATGAGCAAGAGAATGAATAGATTTCCTAGGTAGCGTGGCACACCAGTGCATTGGGTGCCCTCAAAGCATGTAGATGAATAGTGCATGGCGTATCTCATGTATTCTTCAAAGAATCCATGTCTTTCGCATAAGCCTACAATGCTGACCGCATACCTAACCAAGGCTACGTAGTCTCCACCATCAAATTTTTTATGAGACAAATTATCCGAGAGCTTTTTTGAGATAGTGAAATCGTTTCAATAAGACATACATTCTGGAAGAGAAACATGATAGTTAGCCATGATAGATGTGTAGAGACTCAAAACAGATGTGAGGACTCAGCTTGTCATTTGGCCCTCCTTCTAGCACCAAAATGTTGACGGTGCTAGACACACCAACATGTAAGGGGATCTCCCCGGTAAGAAGTCCCAATTAGACCTCAGACCATTTGGTGTACGAGCCCCAGCAGTGTGTCGTATAGCAATGCCTTGACCACAATTTCGCATAGAGACAAGTAAGATAAATATGTTAGTAGCAAGGGTAATACTGTTTTGGTGAATCATTGAATGTGCATGAGAGGTTCTACACATGTGGGTTGAGATGAGTGCACCCCTTGGCAACCTGTAACAGTACTCAGATGGGAAGGGAACACAAGAGAGAAGATGCAAAACAAGCTGGAAAGCGAGTCAACTAGCAATCCAAAGTGATGGCTAAACCAATCAACACATTTCAGAAAGATTCGTACATGCTCATACAGAACAGTCCATACATGAGTGCATAAAAAAGCAAATACATATGAAATTTAGAGTAAACAAGACAACTGGAATACAATACAACATATGCATGAAACATGTTGGCTCTTATTATATAAAGAAGTGTAAGTTCCAGTCATACAATACATCCATGTACACCCGCTAGCCCTAACAGTGGAATTCTACAGCCACATCCGCCTACTCCTCCAAAGAGATGTACTAGCTTCGTGCAGTGGAGAAGCCAAGGCGCGTTACAATACAGTCCAAGTTCTCTCCAAGATAGTCTTATCGAAAGCTTGCCTGACCAAAAGCCCTTACAATGAGTTATGAGGTTCTATTTATAGCAAAGGGTGGTGCGATCCTTGACATTCCCCTTTGTGACAGTTCATCTACCCTCATGACTCTTCATCTACTCTATGAATGTTACATCCAACTATTAACACTTGAACTTCCACTTGACATGACATTACATTACAAAGCACATGTGCTCATGTGAGATAAAATGGCTTGAGCAAACCATGCAAGACATCACTGACACTCGGTCCGTTGAGGTGAGACCAACTCTTTGGCATGCTTGTGATGGTGAAGGTGGTGCACTAATGCCAAGCTTGGTCATCCGTGATGGTGTGCATGTGCCCCATGGTGACATCTTGTTGAAGCGAACTATTGCCTCTGTTGCATCCAGTGCATTGGTATGGCTCCTTCATCCAAATCGTCCGATAGCATGCACATGGTATTCTTGGGTGCAGCTAAATTGGCAACACACTGATGCATAGTGTCCATGTTGATCTTCAAGTGTGCGTTGGTGGTCATGCACATAAATATGTCGAAGTACATGTTTAGCTCCAGTTGGACTTGCTTCTTTTCTTCGCCTTGGTGAGTGTACTAAATGGGTTGGATCACATGTGTGCACACAATGACATGCATGCTATTGAATCCCTTGCATGTAATCAACAACACTACTCACCATGTTTGCTTCGTGCTAGCTGCTGGGATAGATATATAACTTGTACATGCATAGTTTCATCCGTGAGTGCATGTTGCACCCACTGTTGTTCCTGTTCTTACTACAACTCATTCGTCTGTCTGTGAAGCTTCTTGTTCTTCCTTGAGTTGCTACTTCAGCACATGAAACTCCTTCTTTGTTCCATTATTTGTCTTCACGCGATCTTCAGGTTGTGTCGTCACCTCATAGCCTGAGTCTCCAAAGTTTCTTTCATCATCATTGGATCTGCTCAAGCTTGCAACTTTGTTCGACCTCTATGTTGTCAACAACCTTCCTCTTGCATTTGTTGCATTCAGTATGCAGCCGTCAACTACTTTTCATGATGTTGCTTGTTGTGATACTGCTGTTGTCATATCTTGATATCCTTGTCTACGAACAACTTGATATCTTCGTGAGTAGGCAAGCTCATAGACATCTGGTCAACTACATCGCTAGGTGTGCTCTAAACGGTTTCTTTGACTCTACTCTCTTGGAAACCATTGTACCTACAATGTTGAGAGGTAGATGAACACTTTCAATACCTTGAGACATGGCAACACTCATGGTAAGCAATCTGTCAATCGAAAATCAAAATGAACTTGAGAACTAACTTGCAACATACCTGTGTGACTGATCATGAAGGTTGTGCAATTTCGGCTAGGAGGTTGGGAGACTAACTACCAAGACTATGCAAGGCACAGTCTGGGTTGCTAGGAGACTAATTGACAGCTCGAATTGTGGAATACACAATCCATTTTGGCTGTTGAGTGCTGCAATTGCGCAATGCGCATTCTCAACTGGCAATGGTTGCAGGCTCAGTGACTACATTGCACAATTTTATGGTCTAGCAGTCACTGTCCCTCAGAAATGTGTAAATCAGTCCTAGAGGATAGTGTCTAGGTAGAATGTGCATTTCTAGAGAGGAAGACAAAGCCTTCCTTCCCCAGATTGCACAATTTTGTCGCAATGAAGGCAGAGTCGAGGCTGAGGTTGCCTAGACTCCCTGACGGGAAATTGAACGCGAATGTGAGTGAAAATGCATGGCGATACTGAGTGTAAGCATAAGTGAATGATCATGCATGCAAATAGTGAGTGACAGATTTTGAAAATGGAACAACATGCATGTGGGTGAGGCGAGTTGCCAAATCAACAACCATTCGTGAAAAATAGTTTCATGCATGCGACAATAGTGAGATAACAAATAAAACTGAAATGGTGCTAGTACAAGATAGTATGTATCAAAACGACAACAAGCACTCACTGAAATCAAGCAGAAAATGTTCATATGAAGCAAAACACAAAAAGCGCCAAAAATGCAACACAAGTCATGGAAAGTGGGCTTACCCCATAATTGCTGAGGTGAGTGTGTCGACAGCTCCTAGATGTGATGTGGGATGTTAGAGCTGCAAGGTTGATGTGGGAATGATCTCTGTGGAATTTGGTTGATGAGTTTTGGTAACATCGAGGTTTTGATGTGCATGCCACAAATCTAGGGAAAGCGACACTTGGTGGGGGGTTTTCGAAATTATCCTTGCATGTAACCTCCAACTGCTAAACACAGATGACTGAAACAAGGGATGCCTTTGCATGCTACCTTGGGGGAAGCAATCCACGCATGCAAGTCAGTTTTCCTCGGTCTCAGAGGAAATCGGTCAACTCAACTGCACATGCAAGAGTGTGTTTGATTGTTGGGAGAAAATGTCCATTTCTAGCTGGGAGTTGGGCAGGCTTCCTAGGTGATTTGCACAATTTATGGGCAAAGCAGCTGAATGCTACCCAGATTTGCACAAATTCTAGGTTGAGTAGCCTTGCTGGGGAAAATTGCACAATTTTCACTATGAGTGTTGACTGCCCAGAAGGCTACTAGTCAGGATTGCGCAATTTCTGGAGGGAAGGCTGGTTGGCCTCCAAAATTGTGCAATTTCTTGGGGGAATTGTGCATCCTGCAGCTGGACCAAGTTTGAGTGATCAGCCTATGAGGGGAATGCATCGAGCTATGATCGACAAGTTGCCTTTAAGAAAGAAAAAAAATTAAAACTTGTGAACTTGACAAATCAAGACAAGCTGCTATGAAAAGTTGGTGGGGAGGCTCCAAAACGAAGCTAAGGAAAAATTTTGAAGGGTGGTTGTAGCCACTATAATAGAAGCGTAGTCATATAAACATCTAGAAAAGAAATGATAGAAGGATTTGGACCATCTAGCATTGTATCATGATGATATAGAATCTATCATTTAATGGAAAGGGACTATTGGGAACGAGTTCCCTAGCATCAATTTTGGGGTTAAAAACCCAAGTTTTGGGGTTAAAGGCCCAAATTTTGTATAAAGAATGTGAAGTCTCCACATTTTTTGTTCGCGGAGCATGAAGATGTAAATATTCATCAAGGGTTTCCGCCCTTAGTTTATGTAACTTGTGTCAGCGTTATGAGATCCACCCTTGGTCTGCGAACTATGGGATTGTATAAAAACGGATGTCTTAGAAGAGTCTAAGGTAGTTTTTAGTTTAGCTCAGATATGTTTTGAAGAGTCATTGATGTAATGGGTCTATGAGAGTTAAGAGCAAAGAGTCTTAGCATAGGAAAGAGGATCTGCAGCTGTGTGCATAAAGGCTTAGGGTAGAAGTCTGCAGTTGAGTGTGCGGACCCGTGCAGCTGTGTGTGCAAGGTAGTTAGAGTCTATAAAGGAGATCTAATCATCAATAAAGAGAATTATTTTGGAATTACCTTTGTATGAGCTATCTTACTTATGTTATGAATGCATGCGATTATGTTATGTTGAATACTAGGTTTATTATTTAATGTTGTATTGATGTGTGAATCTATGTGTTTTACGTTGTTATATGAACACAAGTAGGAATATCTGTTTACATGAAGATAATCATAATGCATGTTGAAGTTATCCACTACTTAAGCTAATCAGGGTAAATACAACAGTAAGAGTAATTACAAAGGCATGTAAGTGTTTGACTCGCCTGTTTTGGGTACACGAAAGACAGTTGTAGACCTTCATGGAGGTCTAGAGGACAACTAAGGGAAGTATATCAATAAGCCATAAAAGTCTTATTGATTTGTGCAAAGGAAAGGTTAGGGTATAAATCGACATCACTACCATCTCAGGCTGCATAAAATTGGTTCCTGCATCCCCCCATACTACGTCGGGTGAGACTTTAGTCCGCGCTTCGCGAATTGATGCCGAAAGGGATAGTACTGTAGGGACTTGCTTGGCTAGTTAACGCTGAACCTAGGTCAGGTCCCATCAAGCCAACAAATGGTTCCGTTGCCGGGACCAAGATCTGCATAAAGAGATATGTGATGTCGCATCACTGGAATCCAACTAAGAAGGAGATCGAAGACTGGTTGGATAAAACGATCCATGAATTTGTAGCACAAGAGAACATGAATCCGTGATTGATGAAATAACAATGGTTGGAAAGATATCTATACACAGAGATACACGAGATCTTCTTATGTTCCTTCCCAGTCAAATTGTATGAGTGGATCATGAAATTGGCAGACGACTAAGGAAGGTGGAGGCTTGATGGTCAAATAGTTTGGACCTTGGAGTTTGTACGGATATTAGAAGCCTATGAAGATAAGATCACATGCATTGTCAATCATGTGCTCGATCTTATCATAGGAGGATTCATGACAGATTTCGTGATCGATACCTCGGTCAGTTACATCATAGTAGAGCGTCGATTCTTTAAGGGGCCATGAGGTAAGTATTTAAGGTCTTTAAATACTTGGATTAAGATGGTCCTATGTGAAAGGCGTGTTATGTAGCTACCTTGATATTTGGGGCTACGCGAAGTGGAAAGACCTTTTGGAACATAGAGAAAAGAATCCCTGAATATAGCCTGCTGATTGAACCTCCTCTGAGTGACGACGAGGAAGCAACATATGCTTCTCCATAGAGTGATGTTTAGTTGATAAAGCAAGGGTTCCCGCGAATACTCCATCCACCCACACCACCTCCATCTTCACCTCCGCCGCATACACCACCACCACCTTCGCCACCATTCAGTATGGCGAACTGAGTAAAGCTACCTGTGTTCAAGGGCTTGGGACACGAGGATCCAGACCAGTTTTGGTTCATCGCAAAGGTTGTATGGGAAGCTTAGGGTATCATAGATGATCAAATGAAGAAACCAACATTGGTTAGTTATTTGTGGGAATGTGCGCTAACGTGGTACATTAAGTACTGCACTGATAACCCGATGTCTGTGTTGGTAGATATTCAGACCGTGCTAAATAAGGAATTAATTAGACCTAATTCTGAAGCATAATCAATTATGAGATTCCAAGAGATCATGATGAAGCCTGGAAAGATTCCCTAGGATCTAGATGGGAAGCACTGCGAATGGTTTGTGGCTTCGCTCCTGCCTCATCTAAGGGTTGCGCTATCACAACAAAATATTGGGACCCAGGCGAAAGCTCTAGAAATTAAGATGAGATTGCATGAAATGCTGATGCAAGATTTTAATTTGGGGGTTTAGAAGATTCATGCATAGTTGCAGAACCTTTTCTTAGAAATGTAGAGTCTGAAGAATGATAGAATAGTTCGCCCAAAGGTGTGCAAAGAAGTTTGGTGCCTAAAATACAAATGCCAAGGGCATGAAAAATATCACTGCCTAGTCCTCATGAATTATGTTGCAGTAGGAGGACCAATGTCTCTGAGGCCAGAGGCTCAAGCAGTGCCAAGTGCAAGTTTCGCGCTATGGTGTGCTATCTGTCAGGTAGCTAGAAAACACATGACAGACGATTGCCATTTGCTGTAGAAATTTGTACAGACACAATAAAAACTCTTCTGCAACTTTGTCAATCGGTGGGTCATGTTGAGCGCAATTGTTGTAGTTACGAGTTAATGATGGATAGAACACCTGCATATAGGGTGTAGGCATAAACCCAGCCCCCAGACCATGGTGTTGGGGGAGCGCGAGGCGAATATCATGGACGCGAATGAGGCCGAGGTGGAGGGGGACCTGATAGAGGTCAGGAACAGGTCATTTGTTACAATTGTGGAGGACTGGGACACTACACGCGATATTTCCCAAATCTGATGCATCTTTCATGCTGATATTGTACTCAGTTTGACCATGCAACTGAATATTTCCTGGTATTGCTAGCTAAGATACGTGAAAAGGGGATGAAACCTCCGCAACGAACTCAAAACCTGCAGATGATGAGGATTGAGCCTCGTGAAGATGATCCCAAGATAAATATTTTTTTGTGGAGTGGGATGATGACTGGTGAAGATAAGGGGAAGTAGCCTGAAGAAAGTGAATGGGTCCCCAAAGCTCTAGAAAATGAGGTCGAGTTTGATATGAAGTATGCATGAGAAACATTTATGGAAGCAAAGAGAAGCTTCATTGAGGCCTCTACCTCAGGAAGTCAGGATAAGCCAGCTGAAGAGATGGACCCTTCCATGCTTACTACTTTCCTGGAGACCTGTATGAAGCTATTGCATGATAGAAAGGCTATGAAAGGACTACATGAAATGATAAATAAGTGTGCTAGGAAAGAAAACTCTCTTGATGGGCCACACGTGGTCAGGAATATTAGTAAGCATAAGGCAAGAACAGGGTGTGAGATGAGGCTCATTGCATAGATAGGACTACAACGATCAACCTGGGTCAAGGCCCATCAAGATAACATGGACTACAACGATAAAAAACATTAGTAGGTTCAATGTCATTATGAAGCATTATAGAAGTTTCCTTAATGTATGGATGAATCATAATAACTTGGCAGTAGTATATTCTATGAAGCAGGATTGGAGAAGTCTAGAAGTTTGAAAGTATGAAAATAGTCTAGAAATCACATGAAACCATAAATGAATCTTTTAAGGAAGGGATCTTATCATTCATGGACATCATTCTCAAAAAAAGTTCAAGAAGAATTTTGTTCAAAAAGGAAGTGTGACTATATGGAAATATAATAGGAAGAGTTGGATGTAGAAATATACTTGGAAGCATAAGCATGGAATGTCTTGATAAGAATGGAAAGTCAAAACTCTCTCATATGGTTATTTATAGTAGCATGACAGATGGGAAAAACACATGTTGATATCAATCAACATCCAATATGGTATTTTGAAGAACGTAAGGAAGATAGTAATGAAAACTTTAGAGGGATCTAGAAGCATGAAGTGGATTGAAGGATATTAGAGCTTAAAATTTGAAGTGGCTTCACTTGTTTTTGAAATTTTGATAATGATGATTTTTGTTTGGGATGTGGTATGACTTCCAAGAAGAATATATAGTTGAAATGTTTACATTGTAAAGGGAAGAAAGGAAACAATTTGATATAGGAATTCATCAGAAAGTTTGTTGGTCACTTGTTGGTATGATGGATTTGATACTAATATAAAAAAAAGTTCACTTTCCCTAGATAGATAGAGGGAGCTATAATTGGCACTACATTCACTGATTTGAAAATATACTTTTGAAGATAGAGATGCTACTGATGGCTAGTGGAAAGTGATATAAATGGATGATGGAAAAAACCATGTCTCAAAGATAGATTGTGAAAGAATTTGGCTCCTTAAAATGTTTGACATCTAGGAATGTCAAAGGTCAGGTTTGATGTATTGCAAAATAGGAGCCCTACAACTATAGCTAGATCTCCATGAAAAAGGAAGTAGCTGATCCAGGTGGATATTGGTGGCCACCTGCCAAGTCCACCTGGACCCCCACCATTGTCTTTCTCAGCATTTTCAGTTTCCTTTATTGTAGTACAACTTACTATTTTTAGCAGTTTTTCGGGTCCTGAACTTCTGGAGCCGTTTTGAGGCCCTAAACGACGTTTTTTGGGAATCCAGGGGCAACACGGGTCCATGGAACATGGACCGGTGTT
>APFE030666238.1:19514-53440 GCA_000404065.3 Pinus taeda | reverse complement strand
ATTGAGAACAGCTACTCAAAACCGAAACAAATCCAACAAACAATAAAAATAATAAAATGATGATGATAAGAACAAGAAATGAGAACAACTTGATAAACCACATAGGCTATACCCTAGCTTCCATGAGAACTTGCTTTTTAGAGTTCCTATGGGTTGAAACACTACCCTGCATAAACTTACCTCCCCTTAAAATACTAAATTCTGAAGGTGAACACACAATAAAATTTAATATTTTGAGATATTTAACACCCTAAATTACTAAATTTGAATGGTAAAAAATAAATGGATTTAGTAAAAGTAAAAAATAAAATTGTTTATAAATATTATATAGAATTGATAATAACAAAGGCTACATAGTAGCTGTGGCTTAGTTTCAATATAGCTAAATTAAAGTAGAAAACAATAAAAAATACAAAGATTTAAAATTTTAAATGTTATAATTAGATTAATTCTAAATTGTAATTAAATGCATTATTAAATTTTGTGAATGAACATTATTTGTATTGGAACATAGAAATAATTACTAATAGTTTATATTTGGTTTTTTATAGTTTGTGGATATGGCCTTATGAAAATCTTATTATTAGACCTGGGTATAGAGATCCTATCATAAATTTCTATTATAGCTTGCTTTGTGAATATGATAAATTTTATATTTATTTGTATTACAAACATCTTATTATTTTGAATATCATTCATTCATTAATAGTGTAAAAGCTATCATATGTGGTTAAGTTCGCACAAAAGCTTAAGTGACCTCTACTCCTTAAAAATATAATGTAAAAATAAATATATATCTCAAATACCATTAACAAATCTTTTTAAATTATATATGTGAATTTTAATAGTCATTTTAAGTTATATGTAATTTTAAATATATATTTTTTATCAGATTATTTAATCATTGGCATAATATATATAATATATATATAATATATATATAATAAATATAAAATGATTACAATAATTTTAATTATTAAGGGATTTTTGGGCATTATATTAGATATCACATAGCGTCAATCATCACTTCGGGGTCTTCTAGGACTTCCCAAGAGGCCACCCATCCTAGATGGCCTCTAGCTCAAGTGGGCTTAACTATGGAGTTTTCTCCACAATCAAGCCCACTTAGCTTGCTACCCCATTTGCAAAACTTTAGCAAGTATTGTGCCTCATGAATCATTCAAGTAGAGTTCCCTTATCACTTTCCCAAAACATTGTATCATAAATACCCAACTAACACCTTGATGTGATATATGTACTTCTCCTTAATTAATAGAGGTAATGGGCACATTAATAGAGACAAAAGGCAATAACATGTTAAATTTGATAGCCAATCAAATTGAACATAAATAAATTAAACTATTTTTAAAAAATCATATATTTCAATGTGTATGTTATACTATAGATTTTTTTGCAATTTTTTTAGTCAAACCCAAAATAATATAGGTTTGACCAAAAACTCATTAAATGGAAAAAAATAATAATAGTATATTATATATATATCCAAAAATTAATTAAAAATAATTTTCTAATTACAAATTATAAAAAAATATTAAAATATTATTAATTACAAACATTTTAAAATATTATTTTCCCAAAAATTATCATTTCGAAAGATTTTATTATTAAAAAATTGTCTTACATATTTAATAAAAAAAATATTTTAAAAGATAAAAAATAAATAATCTATGATCCATAGATATTTAACAAAATTGAAAACTTATTTTCTTGGTATAAACTTTATAGAAAACACAATTAACAACTTATTTTCTTAATAACTACCCACCTATTATTCTAGATAACATGATTTTTATTATTTAAAATTAATAAATTAACTATACTTTCAAATAACAATCCATAATAACTACCTCACCCCTAATTAACAACTAATAAATTGCCCCATAACAACTCAAGGATCTGTAATCATCTTAAATAACACTCAGTAATAATTACCTCTGCCACTGATTAACAAATAATAAATCTTGTAAGTTGCCACTAATAAAACAAATAACCTCCATTCACATGAAAGATAACTCCATAACTCGAGAATCTGACAAAAACTGAAAGAGATTCTGTCAGAGCATTTATATTTTTATAATAGACATCCATAGCATCTGAAATGTACCTCAAATCAGCTATAAATTTAAAAAGTGAAAGTGGAATATTTCTTGACAGTTTTTAAATTTTGGAGATAAAACTTGCTTTTAATACTCAGCCTGCAGCCACACTTGGATTATCTAGTGGGTAAGCCATGGCATAAAATAGATCAGACATCAGAAACCAGAGGGTGAGAAAAACATAATTAACATATTCCTTTCGCACAGCATCCATGAAACTTGTATGTACAGAACATTATGATGAATCCATAAAATCATAACATCAATGGAAGCCTGCAGCCACATTTGGATTATCTGGTGGGTAAGCCATGTCATAAAATAGATCAGACATCAGAAACCAGAGGGTGAGAAAAACATAATTAAGATCTTCCTTTCACACAACATCCATGAAACTTGTATGTACAGAACCTTATGATGAATCCATAAAGTCATCAATGGCTCATATTTACAGAAAACAGAATAAAGATGTGCAAAAATATGACATGAACATCAAAGCATATAACAACAGGAAATGGATGATTTATTATGGATTCAAAGGGACATGACTTCTGTAACACTGTTCCTATCATAACACACAAAAAGCACAGCACAATAATTTGGTTCAGTCCAGACTCTCTACTCTACGCCGTATATGAGATACCATACATATATTTACAGATATAAAAGTTTTCAGTCAGAGCCAACAAATCTCTGCCTGATCTGCATAGCAAATTCTGCAACCTTTTCAGGGTGTGGAAGGACTTTCTTGACACTCTCTCTCTCCATACATGCATTCACCCACTCATGAAGTCTTGGGAACTGAGTCTCGAATGGTATCTTCCAGTTACCCATTACCTCCCAGGCTTGGAACCAAGAGGCAAATGGAATGAATGCAATATCCATGTACCCAAACTTCTCCCCTCCAAAATAAGGCTTAATGCCTCCAGAAAGCTCTTCAAGCGCTCCTTCCAACAATCCCAGGTACTCCAACATGTTATGCTTAGCCTCTTCCTGGGCTTCCCCTTTGCATTTGATAATGAGGGCACCTCCATTACCATATATCTGCACAAATGAAATAAAGGAATCAAGAAACCAAGAAACCCATGTTGTGTAAATGTTTGGTGATAAATTATATAGATTTTTCTAAATTTTTAAACATATCAAGTAGTACTTCACCCATCATTTAAATAAGATAAAATTATCAAGTGATACTTTATCTATTATTTAAATTTTGATAAAATTATAAAGTGATACTCCACCCATCATCCAAATTTGAAAAAATTTACTTAATGCAGTTGAATTTGGAAAAATGATATAAACTAAAAGATAATCAGAAATTTGAAAATTTTGAAATACCTTCTTGTCTACAAAATCTGCCCAAAATCTTGCTCTGGCCCTTTCATAAGCAGAGGAAGGCATAAAAAGATTGGTGTTGGGCCAAGCCTCATCTATATATTCAATTATTATGAGAGACTCCAAGACAGGCTTGTCATTGTGGATGAGTACTGGTATCTTCTTGTGAATAGGATTCATTTTCAATAACAATTCACTCTTAGAGGCCAGATTCTCTTCTTGGTATTCATATTTGACACCCTTCTCTTCCAATCCAACCAAAACCCTAAGACCAAATGGACTGGCCCATAAGTTCAACACCTTAACCTGATTCTCCATTTTGCCCTCTGTAAAAACAGAAAATGATTCAGACCAGACCAAACTTATCTCTGATTCAGACCACACTAATCTCTGGATTAATGGATGTCTGTACCCCTTGCTTGAATGTTTGGTTACATTCCCAAATAGCTTGTTATATAGTGAGTGAGAGAGAGATGCCGTGGTCCATAAGAATAAGGAACAGGATGTGTGTGATCCAGAAGGCGCGCTGGAACCATCCAGCTGGGACTGACCAGTGTGCGTGAGCAATCACGTCACAGTGCGCTAGAGATCACCACCATTGATCTCTGCTGGTATGCAGCCTTGGGATGATGGCAGGAAAGAGGTTGGAAACTTAAAATCTTGGCATTTAACAATTTTATCCCACATTTCCAAAAATTTCTACCCAATCGTATCATATTTTGACCAAAATTTCTATTATAAAACTCATCAAGTCTTTGTCTTGATTTATTATGTTATTTATTTTAGTCTAGTGTAGTAGTCTAATCTACATCACCCAAGTAAAATAACATAAATTCAAAGTTGACATGTTGTGGGCACTATGGTTTGCATACTTTAAACTTTTCTAAAATATTTTCCCCCACTTCCATCGTCTTTACTGACAAATTTGTTCAAAGTTGAAGGCATGAGGGTTGCATATTTTTAATTTTTCTTCAATATTTTTTTTACCAAGTTAATTGTTCTGTAAAAATAAATTTGTTCAAAGTTGGAATATATTTTTTTTTCAATATATATATATTTTCACTACTTTAATGGTTATATTTTTTGGTCTTTTGTCTAAATATTATATGTTTTAGAGTTCATAATTTAAATTTGTGATTTCATTAATTCTATGTAAAATTCTAAACCAATTAAACCAAAAAATATGTCAAAAAAAAGTCTCATAAATTGCGAGCTTTATCAATTTCATTATAAGAAGTTAAGGAGACCATCGAGATTGAGAAGCATGCCATTAATGTCAACAAAAATAATGGTTGGAAGTTAAGTAGGAGTTGAATTCCCGCCCTCTCTCTTCTTGAGTGTTTCTTATCCCTTTTTTTTATTAATTTGTTTTCTTGTAATTTCTTTCTTTCTTTTATTATTATATTATTTATTTATTCCTATTAACCGTTTATTAAAAAAAATATATCCTCTCTTTTGATTATTTTGTTTTAATTTTAGTCTCTTTTTTAATTATTATTTTTTGTTATAGACTATTGACTCACTTAACTCCTTTTAATTTATTTTATTTATTATTCTTATTATTTACCATGTTTCCATGTATTTGTTTGACTTGGATTGTTTGTTTCTTATAATGTTTACCTTTTTTTTATTATCTTTCTAATTAATATTAATATTATTATAAATATAATATTACTATTCTTAAACTGGCCATTATATTAGCCCTTATAGGAATATTATTTGACCTTAATAATCATTATTAGAATATTAATTTTACACTGGTCTCTACATCGCCCTCTATTTAACCCCGTGCCATGATTTGCATCTTCATATGGCCTGGCGTCGGCAAAATTTTCTCCTATGTGATTTCTACCCAAAAGACTCTTCTTAATGTAATATGGATCAGAGATTTTCTCCTATGTGATTTTTATCGAAAATACTTTTCCTAATGTAATATGGATCACAGAAGCTTGAATTCAAAATTCAAAAATATACAACCTATCATTAATACTCTTTCTTCTTTTTTCTGTATTCAAACTTCTGTGATCCATAATGAATTAAGCAAAGTCTTAATATTTTCTCTTATATGATTTCTATCGAAAGACTTTGCTTATCACTTTTTTCTTTTCTCTTTTTCTCTCTCTCTTTTTTTTTTTAACCCAATTTATATTTATATTTTAATATTATATAATAATAATAATGCATATTACCTTAATGATATTTAGATTGATTTTATAATAAATTAATTTATTGCTACTTTATTTTTTTGCATTTTCTTAGAACATGTTGTTATATTCCAATTATATTTTATTTATGTTATGAGTTTCCTTAACAACAGTTTGATTTTTGATTTTTTATAATATAATATTATATATTGAACTATTCAACATATATATATAGATATATACACACTTATTCTCTAACCCAATGTTTAACTTTTAATTAAAATATTTTATTTCCTAAAGGTTATATGTTGAACTGGATGCATCTCTACTATTTAAACAAGACCATAAATTGGTTTTTTCACCTTTGTCTTGAATATGAATCATTAGAAACTTCGACCAACAACTTATGATGTGATTAATCAGAAAGACGTTATCAAAATCAGTGTGAATCGCAAAAGTCTAAAATCAAACTTTTAATTTGATTAAAAATTATATTATTTCAACTCCATACACAATTACATTAAGTTATTTATTTTCTATTTGTTAAAAATAATAAATTTAAATTGTATATTCAAAGTGTTGAATTCACTTATACCTTCAAAAATAAAATTTAGACAATAAAATAATTATAATTTTATAAAAAAATATATTATTTTAAGTAAAAAACACAATTACATTCTGTTATTTTTTTTTTTTATTTAACAAATTTTATTATGATTATTTTTGTTTATTTAACAAAATTTATTATGATTATTATAGTAAAACGATTATATTATTTAAAATGTTGATAATATACAAAAATGAGGGTGCATGAAGGGCATTATGAGGGGCACGAAGGAACACCACGTCTCCTCCTTTAGAATTAAAACATGGTACAAGTGGCATGAGCAATACATATGATCACAACATGGAAGCTTCACGATGGGTGTCAGTAAATCTATATTTGCAAGGGCAGGAAAATTGATGTTGTTAACGAGTTCGGGGATGGGCAAATGTGAAGGTGGTAGAGAGAGCGAAGTGTTTTTACAAGTTGTCAATTTGTGCAAACTCCTTTGATTTTGACTCTTCGGGATGCAAATTGTTGTTTGTAAGCGAGGTTGTTCTTGGCGCATTATTGGTGGTTGTCTATGTCAAGTCTGGGACCCTAGAGAGGATTGTAGTTGGAAAATTTGTTGCGAAGGGGTTAGTGAGGTGAGTGAGAGGAACTCACATAATTGAATTATAGGAGCATATATACTACTCTGGCACTTGACTCTAGTCACTCAAGTAAGCCTACAAAACATATATCTCAACCTCTATAATGTGATTTTGCATTGTATCTAGAAGGAGGTGTTTAATAGTTGGGTCAGTCCTCGTGATTTTCAAATTTTTGCTAAGGGTGGCCCAGGCTTATGAGTAGGCTTGGCCAATTGTAGTGATGTTTGTAGGTTAATTTCTTTAGTTTGGAATTCAAGGTCAAAGCCTTTGGATTGGGAGGCTAGCCTCAAACTCCAAGGTCATTTAATTGAGTCAAGTAATAGAGGGGGCAAGATCGCTGGTGTGGTGCTCCCAAATTTCTTCTAGTGGAACATCTATGTTCAAGGGTTGTTTGTGGGAAAGGATTCATCCAAAATTGGGCGACAGATGAGGTCTTCTGCTTTGGTCGTGGAAAACTAAGGCCAATGAGGCGTCTCTAGGGTTCTGAGAATCTCATCATTGTTTTAGGAGCCAAGTTGTTGGGGTTGGGGGAAAAATCGTTAGAGGAGGGTTATTGTGGTCTTTCGATGAAAATAATGCAGTAAGGTTTGGAGAAAACACCTGCTAGAGGTGGCCTCCTACTAAAGAGGAGTGACTCTTAAAGCCTTGGAATTTTGCAGTCGGACGATGTGGGTTGGCAGACTCTTGGATTTGTGGTGCATGAAAGGAGGTTTAGCATTGGGAATAATGAAATGGAGGGGCAGTGAAAATTATTAGACAGAGGGTTAGAGCAAGGAGAGGGATAAGACAGTGAGGGCAGGGGGTGAAGGATAAAAGAGAAGTTGTGGAAGCAGAGGCAGAAGAGGTCTGGGATGCATAACTTGATGAGGGGGTGGCCCATTACCTTCATCAATCGCCTGGACATGTTTTTCTCCCTACCTCCTTCGAAACCTTGGAAGCACAATTGCGGCAAGTCACTTCACTCCTAGAATAGTTGAATCAAAACATGCACAATGATCATAATGAAATAATAAATTTCATGAACGATCTGCAACACAATCAATGGAATATGAAAGATCTCCTCGCATCGCTTTAAAGAGGCCAAAGGTGACTAGATGAGCATATGGAGCAACTAGAGGGGCATCTGACACATGTAGAATTTCACGTCCATGGGGTATTCAAGTGTCCAAATCCTTCAGGTATTGATCAAGGTCATCATCCTGTTCACTAATGTTTGTGGGTTGTGTTTTTTATCGGGGTCTTTTGGGCATACCGTTCTTTTAGGTTCTCAATTTTAAGAATATTTTGGCATTTTGTAAAAGTTTTTGTGTTGTTCTTTTGGCCAACAAATTCAGTTAGAGTGAGGTCAAAAGAACAATGAATTTCAGACAAGCATTTTGTAATCTCTTGATGATTTAATAGAAACATTTGATTGATCTTTCTCTCTATATATGTATATAATCTTCACTTTATTAAATATTTTGAATTATTATTATTATTATTTTTATTTTTATATTATTTAAGAAGATAAATTCTTAATTAATTAAAAATATTTTTTTAATTAAAAAAATTAATAATAATAATAATAATAATAATTATATATATATATATATATATATATATATATATATATATATATATATATATATATATTATATATTATATATATATTAATTATATTTATATATATTATATTTTTCCCAATATAACAAACTATACAAACTTTTTAACTCAAATGTAAGAATAATATTTTCCATAAAGTTTAAGATCAGAGAGATCAGGCCATAACAAGATTTAAAGTCATAATATGAAAATATTACTTATTAAAAGATGCTAATAATTTTTTTAACCACTTAAAAAAAACTTAGGCTATAATCAATACCTTCATTTTTATTTACAATCAATTTAATAACAATTTGTTCAATGTTACCTATTTTTTCAATTTACATCTTAGATTTTAAGGATCATTAACTTTCCATTATAATTTCTTATTAATGTCAAAAGAAGAATAGATGCTTCAATTA
The DNA here is from genome assembly GCA_000404065.3 of Pinus taeda. Classification (NCBI taxonomy): domain Eukaryota; kingdom Viridiplantae; phylum Streptophyta; class Pinopsida; order Pinales; family Pinaceae; genus Pinus; species Pinus taeda. The sequence goes on along the minus strand of APFE030666238.1, from coordinate 44,647 downwards.
CTTGATTGAAAAAATAAAAATACCATGGTTAATCGGTAACTCATTGAAGTAATCTTGGAAAGGCCCAAAATCAAACCTTTTAGCTGCCACTATAACACTAAAAGTATATCCAGTTTCCTGCAAGTCGAATATACCAAGAATATATGACTTAGCAAGAACTGAGACGTCTCATATTGACCATGAATAGAGTAAACTCCCTGGGGCCACCCATTCCTCTATCCTCATTAAAACATGATTAACATGTCATTTTTAGAGAGTCAAACCTTGGTGGTGAGGGAGTTAATAGCCCATCTCAAGCACTCGTCCTACCCTTAATTGACAATTAAAAAAAAAAAAATCACCATGTGAAATTAAAACTAAAAGGATACCTATACAAATACAAGATAAAGTCTTTGTCTTTTGTTTTTAAGTGTGAACAATGTTTTAATGAAAAAATTCATAAATAATTTTCAGGACACATATTGAGTGAGGGTGGTGGACATCTATGTTCTCATTCACATGGTGTCGGTATTCAAGGTTTTCCCATGCATGCAACGAGTATCACCTTTGGATTTTAACAATGGATTTGTGGTTTAATACAACAATTGACTCATACTGGGATCATCATTTTGTAGCTAATGCATTTGTCCAAACTATTTTCGTAGCAATGATAGGGTTTTAGCATGGAGACTAAAAAATTTCTAGAGAAATTTGGTAAGAAATCCTCCTAGCTTCTAATTAATCAGGGTCATTTGCATATATCTGGCCTACTTTTTTAAGATAGAAAGCTTCCCTGTCATGTGTAATTTCACACTCTTCATAGTGAGTTTCACTTCTTGGGCTGATAACATTTCTAGGAGAAAATATATTCATACTAATTATGTGAACAACAAAGAAAAGTGGTTGGAAGAAAGAGGACGAGGCAATTTCCTTCACACGAGTAATAGAAGACATCCTCTAGGTGGTTATCATATGCATGCACACCAGGTTATAGGCCCAAGTTTCATGGCTATGGTCTCAAGTTTTGGTTAAATTTTCCATCTCTTACTTAGTTTTTCTCTTTGGTTGTTTATTTCCTCTCTTGTTGTCTTATCTCTGTTTCAAAAAGTGTGCTTTCTACTTTCTAGGATTTTTCTATGTAGAAGTTATTCCTTCTCATCCCTGCTCCAAATTTCCAATTTGCTTTCAATTTTTGCTCAGTTATGCCTTTTGAATCCAACTTAGAGAGGGCCTTTTTAATCTATTTTTATTGATGGTTTCTCATGAGCATTTTTTGATGTTTTCAAGTCATGGCATTTTGTTTTCATCATTTCCTTTCAATTTATTGTTCCCTGTTTCTTTCCCTGGTTTCTTAGGCAAACTTTTCTTTGGTTTTCTGCTTTAGTTTTCTTACCCATTCCCATATTTTTCACTTGGTTGGTCCCTTGACAACCATGGTTCATCTTGCCCATTTAGGAGGTTGCATGTGAAGAAGTCAACTTACTTTCTCTCGTTCTCAGGTCCAGTAGTCAACAAAGAGGTTAACAATTATCTATGTGTGATCTACCCCTCCTCGTATTCACAAGGAAATTGCATATGCATAACAAGAAGATACAATTGAATGGTGATTCATCACTGACATTGATGTAGATGAAGAGGTCAGAGGATGGGTGCCAAACATTAAGAATACCAGGACTAGACAAACAAGATACATGCAAATTGTGGATATTTACTGACAATTGAAAACCATCATGGGAAAAGTTTTAGTAGAATGTTTAGAAACCCAATAGGTAATCCTCTTGTGCATTGATGAAATGCAAAAGCATATAAAGAAGTTGATTTCCAAGGTATCAATCCTAGCTAATAAGTTGATAGACCTTGAGTTCTCCACCTCTAATGATGAGGGTGATATATTTGACAATATTTATGTTGATTTTCCATCTAAATAGAAGTCCTTACTCTTGTTTTTGGCTATACATGCTAGGAGTATCTTGATTACAATCAATGAACTGATAAATCTAATTTTTGAAATCATTCTTTTGGATTAATCACATCATCATTTTCTGCTTGACGTTTCAAATCAACTATCATAATTCATTATCAACCAATTATTATATTATTTTCAATTATATTATATTTTTATTTTGTTATCCAATTCAAACTAAACCTCCATCATTATATTATTGATTTGATTTCTCTACTAATAAATCAATAAACAAAATATATAATATATACACTATTTTGAAAAAAAATATAATGACTATCTAACTAAAAATATAATATACAGCAAGACACGTTTCACATGACAAGTGTATTGTATCTCTATTTTAGATAACGTTCATTTTGCTATTTTATAAGCGCCATTTTTTTAGTTAATCTCACCTATTGAAACTTTCTTTAGATGTAGCTTTTAACATTAAAAAAAATATGCTACGTAATTCCAACTTGTTAAGCAAGTCACAACTCTTTTTTTTTTTCATAGGATAGGAAAAAAATTAGGTGGTTTTTTTTTTTATTGGTTCATGTAGACATTTTAGGTGATCTCACATTTTGAATGTTATATTTATTTTAAGGTGATCTCACATTTTGAATGTTTCTTTGAATGACTTTTAAACCAAAAGAAAATTATGCTACTTAATTCCCACTGGTTAAGGAAGTAACACTTTATTATTTTGAAGTGTATGTTTTGGTTTTTATATTGTGATTTAGAGGAGTGTCTATTTTAAGTAGGTTTTAAAAAATTTCGAGGAAAAAATCACTTTGTTCTTGACTTTTTTTTGTTGAGGAGTTTTTATTTATTTTTAAATAAGAAATTTATTTTATTGTTTATAAATAAAAAAAATATGAGGAGGTTTCACGTTTTTGTTATAAAAAGAAAATTAAGCTAATTATAAAATATATGTAATAAGTTTGTCATGGACAAAATAGAGTCGAAGAACACATATGACTAATATAGAGAATGCAAGATTATATGGTTAGTTTTCTAGATAAGAAACCAAACTTTTTCTCGCTAGAAGTTCTTTACTAGAAGTAAAAAAAGAAATTGATAGTAGAACAAGCCATGGCTAAACAAAGATTATGAAACTAGAAGATGATAACGAAATTGAAACTCCTATGCTTTCTGAGCTGAGGTGATGTTGATAGGATTGTCTTGAGATCATCTAGTTGAATTCAAAAGAAGAACTCCACCATCCTTCTTCACTAACAGGGTACAAAGAGTAAAATGTAAATGACTCTATTTCTCCAATTTTTCCATGCATTGTTTGAGTTCAAATCTATCCTCTTCCTAGGAGTGAAGAGCGTGAGCCACAAAGGTTTGAGTATTAACTCCAGGGTCTTGAAGAATTTAGTCTTTCAGGTTGAACTGGTGTTGAAGTATAAGACAAAGTCTTTAACCAGGAGATCAATTTTTGTATCCTCCCAACATGTCCTTTCCACTTTAACTCTTCTTCTAATGCCCAATGATTTTTTTGATAGCTAGTGAGAAAGTGCAATGAAAGGAAATCACAACATCCCTTACAACCAATTTCTCCTTGGTTTGTTGAGCGGGAGCCTCACCACACTATGCATAGAAAGTGGATATGACAATATAAGACAACAAAGTATAGAGAATAGGAAAACAACAATGGAATATACCATAGACACTAGAATTTGACATAACTAGTGGGAGGGGTTCAAATGTTTCTATCAAACTGTGTAGCAGGATGAGTAAGAAAGTCCATATGTGTTTTGAATTGATGGCACTACCTTCCATCATGATTGTTGTAGTTTCCATATTCCTAATGTCAAAATATTGGCTTTGTCTATAATTGATTTCTTTGTTGTCCGTGGTTAATGAGGTGGAGTCTATGTGTTATGATATGTGAGCTATGTTCGTGGTGCAACAACCCTTTAGCATGTAGCCAAGAGTTTTGGGCCTTCAATCATCCAATACGCGGATTCAGAAAGAGGGACATGGGAGTGGGATTTGATCTAGTTATGTGTGAATGGGTCATGAAACCATTAATGTGATCTCTCTCGGTGCAACCATATGTTTGACCACTACCTCAATATGCCCCCATGGCTTCTAAGGTAAGTGGCCCTCATGAGAATTGAACCTTACCCAATGGTGAAAAACTCCTCCCTTTTCACCATTGGATCCAACCCCTTTGGGCATTGGGAAAATTCTTAATACATAGTATTACAACTTTTAAAATTTGTTGGATTGCACTATGACACAATTTAAAAAAATAAAAATAAAAAATCTTATATCCACAACAAATTGTAATTAAATTTATCTTCATTGTAATACAATGTATAGTTATACAAGTTTCATGCATACAATGTAATACACTTCTCAAGAAAAGGAAAGTCCAAAATTATTAACCTTGTAATTGTTTTTGAAATTGTAATGCGTCACAACTTACAAAGTTTTCCATTTTATAATGTATCACACCTTCAAATGTTTTTTTTCTTGATCTTATGAGGTATCACAATCTTAATTTTTTTATTTTTTATTTTTGTCTTGATATGAATTATAACCTCAATAGTTTTTTGTCTTGCGATGTATGGTAGGTTTGGTTTTTCTTTTTTGTTGTTGTGACATATCACTAGATGAAGAATTTTCTTCATGCAACATAGCATAGCTTGAAAATTTTCTCCTCTGCAACTTGGTGCAATCTAAAAACTTTCTGTTTTGCAACATATATTAGAGAAATTTTGAGGTCTAAAATGGCCCTCCTAAGAAATATTATAAAATAATAATGGAAATAATAAGATAAGATTAGATTTCATCGTCAAATATTAGTGAGAAAAAAGAAAAACAAGTTTTTAAACTTGTATTTTCAACTTATCTCCATACTGTTTTACTCAAATTTCAAGTAGTATCACTCGTTGGATGCGTAATTTAATTCCTCATCCAGGGAGTATCCAATTTTCATACATTCTATGGACCCCGCTACACAAAAAATGAGAAATACATGAAAAAACGAGATTGCAATCATGTTTTTTCATGTATTTCTAACTTTTCTTGTTGTAGGGTCCATCGAAAGTATGTAACATGGTACTCTTTAGATGAAGAATTAAATTCTGCATCCAATGAGTGCTCCCGCTCGATATTTGAGTAAACCTGTAGGGAAATAAGTTGAAAATATGAGTTGATATATATATATATAATCTTTTTACTCTTTTTTATTCCAAAAATGGTGAATCATCCCCCATGGTTGACATTATCATCTTGAGTATTGTTGGTTCTTATAAAGTTGATTTTGGTTGTACATTTTTGTTTTGAGACTTATTTATGACCTCAAAATTTCTCTAATGTGTTAAAAACCAGGACAATACTAAGAGGGTGGTGAATGAGTATTGTTGGAATTTTAAATATTTCTTTCACTTATAAAAGATATTAGGACACCAATGAATACTTCAACAATTAATTCAGATGAGCATGGCAAGAATCAACATATTACACGTAGATTTTTCAAATTATTTCTTCAATTTACTTCACAAAGGAAAGCTTCTACTTGTTGCTACAATGTTCTCTGACTACAACTAGAAGGAAGCTACTATTCCCTGATTTATATACTACAAGTGAAAGGAGCTACAACCCCTACAATTATTAGCTACCATTGAAAGGACCTCCAACCCCTAACTTCTACTATCAATTACTAAAAGGATCTACAACCCCTTATCTGAAAGCTACTACTTGCCTGACCTCAATGATTCATTTTTCATACAATTTTCATACTCAAATCATGAAGGCCACTTCCTTACACAAATAATTTTTTCTCTTCAAAAAAATCACTGCAAACACCTTCAACAATCTCTGATTATTGATAAAACCACCATCCACACTAGCAACATCAATCCAACTCAACTAACACAATGAACACCCCTTGCAAATTCAATTATGCTTTTGAAGAATTTGGACTGATAATTTTAGTGATTGAACTTTAGTCGTCTTGCACTTGTAATACTTGCACTAATATTTATTTTTGCCTTTGCCTTGCTTCAAAACTGTCTTCTGCACGTGCTCTTCAAGTCTTCTAACTCTCCTTACTTGTCTCTGTAGGAAAAACTTAACTTAACTATTAATTGTTGCAATTTTAGAATTTTTATCAGGTTTTAGCTAATGCTTTCTAAATCTGGCGCATTGCCAAGTTTAACTAAACTTCCAAATTTCCTCCAAATATGTTCATGCTACAAAACTTGTTGCCAACTCATTCATACCTTCTTTATGTTAATGTTAGTGTTGTTAGTGTATATGGCATAAACACCAAATTTTAGTTGCCGACCCATTTCATGCATTAGTCATTCAAATAGCTTGAAGTGCTTTAGTTTATTTCTCGACCCATTTATCCAAAATCCCAAAGGCTTTAACCAATAACACTGCCAAACATAAATCTGTAGGTCTTTTGCACTATAATCCTTGAGGACTTATTTTCTTTTGTAATTCCTTTTGCGCCCTTAGTCACAAACTTGACATACAAATAAGTCCTCATGCTTGTGCATTAGTGCTCAACTTATTCTTTTCCCAACGCGGCTTTGCAAAGACCTCCAGGGTCAAACCTCCTTGGTTTACGTGTCAAGTGGGTCTACCACTAGTTCCTTGGTTGCTGTGTTCCGGAGTATCATCAACCAAAATCTTCCTCCTTTGCTCCTTTTATTTCTTTCCGAGGCAATGCCTCTAAGGTGACATGTTTAAGCTACTTTCTTATTAGTTTTCAGCTCTGAATTTGTATTGCCAAGGTTTCCTAGTGTTGAATCAACCCCATGAGTCTTTGTTTGTGCTCTTTCAAAACCTTTCAGGGCGACGCCTCCAGGGTGATGTGTCTCAATGGGATCACTCCTTGCCACATGAAAATTTATTATTGGTCCGCAACACTGCCACCTATGGCACTTGTATGCTAGGTTGCCCTAGAGCTTAGTCAACCTGGAGAGTGTTAATATGTGCAAATTGAGAAACCTCTAGGGTACCAGTTCTAGGATGATGTTCCCTAGTGGACACCACTGTTGCGTTCATGGACCAATTAACAACCTGTCGAGGATGTTTGTTACTGTTGCATGGATTCCACCATGTCCCGGAGTTGATTCATCCCAGATGTTTTTGCATGAACATCTTATAAACCTTCTAGGGTCCCTAGTCCAGGGTGACATGTTTGGATGATGCCATCAGAAACCAGAGGGTGAGAAAAACATAATTAACATATTCCTTTCGCACAGCATCCATGAAACTTGTATGTACAGAACCTTATGATGAATCCATAAAATCATAACATCAATGGAAGCCTGCAACCACATTTGGATTATCTGGTGGGTAAGCCATGTCATAAAATAGATCAGACATCAGAAACCAGAGGGTGAGAAAAACATAATTAAGATCTTCCTTTCACACAACATCCATGAAACTTGTATGTACAGAACCTTATGATGAATCCATAAAGTCATAACATCAATGGCTCATATTTACAGAAAACAGAACAAAGATGTGCAAAAATATGACATGAACATCAAAGCATATAACAACAGGAAATGGATGATTTATTATGGATTCAAAGGGACATGACTTCTGTAACACTGTTCCTATCATAACACACAAAAAGCACAGCACAATAATTTGGTTCAGTCCAGACTCTCTACTCTACGCCATATATGAGATACCATACATATATTTATAGATATAAAAGTTTTCAGTCAGAGCCAACAAAGCTCTGCCTGAACTGCATAGCAGCTTCTGCAACCTTTTCAGGGTGTGGAAGGACTTTCTTGACACTCTCTCTCTCCATACATGCATTCACCCACTCATGAAGTCTTGGGAACTGAGTCTCGAATGGTATCTTCCAGTTACCCATTACCTCCCAGGCTTGGAACCAAGAGGCAAATGGAATGAATGCAATATCCATGTACCCAAACTTCTCCCCTCCAAAATAAGGCTTAATGCCTCCAGAAAGCTCTTCAAGCGCTCCTTCCAACAATCCCAGGTACTCCAACATGTTACGCTTAGCCTCTTCCTGGGCTTCCCCTTTGCATTTCATAATGAGGGCACCTCCATTACCAAATATCTGCACAAATGAAATAAAGGAATCAAGAAACCAAGAAACCCATGTTGTGTAAACGTTTGGTGATAAATTATATAGATTTTTCTAAATTTTTAAACATATCAAGTAGTACTTCACCCATCATTTAAATAAGATAAAATTATCAAGTGATACTTTATCTATTATTTAAATTTTGATAAAATTATAAAGTGATACTCCACCCATCATTCAAATTTGAAAAAAAATTACTTGTTGAATCTGGAAAAATGATATCTAAACTAAAAAATAATCAGAAATTTGAAAATAAATAATCAGAAATTTGAAAATTTGAAATACCTTCTTGTCTACAAAATCCGCCCAAAATCTTGCTCTGGCCGTTTCATAAGCAGAGGAAGGCATAAAAGGATTGGTGTTGGGCCAAGCCTCATCTATATATTCAATTATTATGAGAGACTCCAAGACAGGCTTGTCATTGTGGATGAGTACTGGTATCTTCTTGTGAATAGGATTCATTTTCAATAACAATTCACTCTTAGAGTCCAGATTCTCTTCTTGGTATTCATATTTGACACCCTTCTCTTCCAATCCAACCAAAACCCTAAGACCAAATGGACTGGCCCATAAGCTCAACACCTTAACCTTAACCTGATTCTCCATTTTGCCCTCTGTAAAAACAGAAAATGATCAGACCAGACCAAACTTATCTCTGATTCAGACCACACTAATCTCTGGATCAATGGATGTCTGTACCCCTTGCTTGAATGTTTCGTTACATTCCCAAATAGCTTGTTATATAGTGAGTGAGAGAGAGATGCCGTGGTCCATAAGCATAAGGAACAGGATGTGTGTGATCCAGAAGGCGCGCTGGATTTCCCACATTTCCAAAAATTTCTACCCAATCGTATCATATTTTGACCAAAATTTCTATTATAAAACTCATCGAGTCTTTGTCTTGATTCATGGTCTCCGTCTTTAGTGACAAATTGTTCGAAGTTCATGGTTTCCGTCTTTAGTGACAAACGGTTCAAAGTTGACGCGCTGTGGGGACTGTGGGTTTCTTTAATATTTTTACTTACTTTCATCATAGCATATTCTTAAAAAATTTAAAATATTTTATCTCACTTCAAAATATTTTATCTCGATTCTACCGAATGTATACTTATTTTAAAATTTAAAATAATAAATTAATTTTTTTTAATTTATTATGTTATTAGTTCCTGACTGGGACTAATAGCGATCGATAGATCGTTGACCAGCGATTAATTAACTTTGACCAAATAAAATTTTCGGTACATGTCAAGCTTAAACCAATGTTTAAAATAAAATTTTCTGCTCATATGCTTGCAAACAAACTTTTATCCAAACTTTCAACTTGCACCTCTTATTGCCGGGGAGACTGCATGATTTTGATGAAACTTAGGATAATCTGTTTGAAATTTAACAAATGCATATTTTGATGAAACAAACACTGGGGCAATATGATGTTATCCAAAGTACGGTTGATATGCCACTTGTCTCGTGCATAGCTTTGTGGCAAGCTGCATGTAATCACCTGTCTCATGCAGACTCAATACTGTCTCACAATACTACCCTTCCATTACAGAGGGACAACCTCTTTAACAGAAGCTCAAATTCTTATGGACTCGTGCTGTCTTCTAGATTTAGATTCCATACATTATCTCTAACTTGACTATCCTGCACAACCTGCACAAAGGTGAGTTTTTTTTTACAAGAATGGCTTCAGAAGCGATTGAAGGTCCGCCTGTCCGGCGTTTCCATCTTCCTATTACAGGTATTAAATCTCTCTTCTTATTGTTGGTTCTCTACTGTGTCAATCGTTTTCCCTCTTTCGGGTTTTAAGTTACAGCTAATACATAATCTTTCTTTGTAGAAACAGGAGGAATGACTACGCATCCTGCCACAGCGTTGGGAGGCAGAACAACTTACAAGCCTGTCTCAGGACTTCAAAAAGAACCGGGTATGTTTATATCTTCCTATTTGGAAGCTTTCCTCGCTCAGGGGAGAGTGAAAGGTGCTTCAGTTTCCTTTAAAAGATTTTAGCTTAGTATTTTTCGGTAGCGCCAACTGTGTCTTCTGCCTATTAATTTGGTTTAAACATGATAGGACTCACGTTGCCACCAAGTGGGGTCTTTACGCAACTTGTCCTTCCCGTCTATTCTAGGTTTACAGTCTAGGGTCTTTTAGATTAAGCTCTATTCACGCTGAGTTTTATACTCAGGGTTTGAGCTTCATATGTTGTAATTAAGAACAGAGTTATATTCCTGGTTAGTCATTGTTTAAGTTTCCTTACTTTGTCAGGATGTATAATCTTGATCCACAACGGAATCGCTCGCTCTATCTTGCTCTCCAAACTCGGTATTATTTTTGTATAATTTAATATATATAATTTAACATTTTTAAAACTTTTATAATATCAAAATTATACAATTTCAGCCAATTAAATTTACATTCTTTTCTATTTAACTATAAAAAGAATTATTTGACACTCAATTCACAATATTCTGAATTGAATTCATAATGTTATTGTTATTTTTCAAAATATAATGCTATATATTTAACTGCCTCACGGCGATTAGGCTATCAATATAACGGAGTTGTCTATAATGCGACTTTTTGGAGATTCTGGTGACGGAATCCGGCGGAAGAAATCGAGGTTAAATCTTGATTTGTTGCAGTTAAAATGGTTTTTTAACTGCATATTTGGATTCAACACCCTCAAAAACCCCTGGGACGCTTTGATTGTGCAAAAACTAGCTATCAAACTTGCCATTCCAATAAATTGTTGCCAGATTTTGACCGGAAAAACCCACCAAAAAGAATTTCAAAAAGTCTCATTATAAACAACTCCTCAATATAACTGCGTCTGATATTCTATATGTTGTCTGACATAATTGGGATTTGCTGCCACTGCCTCTCTATTATCCATTGTCAGAATCCTTACTCAACACTCCAAAGGAACACCCCATATAATTTTGATCTACTTTACATTCTGTTGAAAGGACAACCTCAGCCAGCCAGAAATCTGCCTATCACCAAAATCCTTTGCACCGTCAATTTCTTGGAAGGAAGACAAAGCGAAGTAAAACTCCACCAGTTATGCCCACGTGACGACAAACCAAGATGATTAAACTTAAGTATTTTCATATCTGTGTTTTGCTTTTTGTTTTTCCTTTTTTATTAAATATTAAAGTTTTAGCAGAGCAAGAAAGAAATTACATTTTATTATTATTACAACAGTTATATATTAATAGTACTGAATATATTATTGAATTTTTTATTGTTATTTCAGTACCCATTTATAGATAATATTTTTTAAAAGTACAATTTATTTTTTAATTTTTAATTAAGTTAATTTCAGTAAGTGAGATGTTCTGTATGAAAATTGTCTAATCTTCAATCTATCTAAAGTTTCACTGTAAAACCTAATAAAAGAATACACCACTCAGTACTATTTATCTATTTAATATTAAATAAATAAATAGATAAAATAAAAAATTGTGTGTTTTTACTCATTTTAATAAAAAATTGTAAAATTATTTTTATAAAGGATTACAAATTTATGAAATGGGTTAATTTTGAGGCTCTATTTTTTTTCAAGTTTGAGGCCGGCAGCGCAGACGGAAATGTTTCGACGTCTGTCTAAGCATATGATTCTCAAGATTGGCTTTTTGAAACAACAGCTTCCAATTGGCTTCGTCGGGAGATTCTGGAACAAAGGATTCTGATTCTGATTTGGCGATGAAACAGTTCATGCGTATGATTCCTTCCAACCTACCTACCTACCTACTATTTAGTGAAGCAGACAAGGCAGAATGGGAGCTCAGGGCTCTTAGACAACCTACTGACCCAGATCTGCTAGAGAACAGGAATGCAGTAACACAGAAAACTAAAAGGGTATTGGATCTCAAGAAAACTAACAAGGAGTCTAAAGCTACCATGGATGCGGCCATTGAAGACCTTGAGAAGACCAAGGACTCCCTGTCTAAGTTGGAAGAAAAATTCAGATCAAAGCCTTTTAGCCAGTTAGAAACCATCAACAACAACAGAACAACAACATGAGACAACGAATACCTGGGATGCCAGCAAGCCCCTGGAGTGGAGGAAGAAAGTCGGGCCGGGTCCCAGACCTCACAAGGTATAGAGAGTTGTCTTAGGGGCATAACAAAATGCGGTTTCTTTCGACCAACCCCGATTATCCCAGCGAGCAAGAAGCGAGTCCTGGTTCTTTTCTTATAACAGCCTCAGGTTCAACCAACTTCGGTTGATTTCTCCCAGCTCTCGGGTGAGTTCGTCAAGTCATCTTGCAGTTTGAGCTATCGCTTCGTTGTGTTGTCCATCTTGCAGTTTGACAAGTTGTAGGGTAGTGGGCCCAAAGAATTACACAAATGGTAAATTTGTGGGCCCACAGCATGAAACGTGGTGAGTGCAAAGTTTATGGTGCATAGCAAAGCCTACGTGTTAATCTTAACTTCGCATGTGCTCAATCAGGAGTTGGCTCTGCTATTATTAGTTTTACTATTGTTTTCAATTTTCTTTTACTAATAATTTGTTTATATTAACCAAACCGTTACCTATATTAATGCGCTTGGAATTCAATGCAATTGTATTATTATTATCTAACCTATTAAGTTCATGTTATCATCAATACCATTGTTATCAATTTTCTTTTCTAATATTCCATGTTCGTTTTGTTATTTAACCTATTTCTTATTTCAACTAAATTTATTTTATCGATGTTATAATTTATATCATTGTTTAGTAATCGGTTTCTATTGTTTAAAAAATCTTTAGACGTGCTATCTGTTTGTAGGAGTATACCTTCGTTACGGATTGTGTTGGACACACTAATGTTTGCCCAATCCAGCCTGTTGCTTCGTTTTATATGAACTTGCTCTGCGTGAGTGCTCAGACTTCTTCTATTGTTGATTCCGAGTTGTGGGTCCTTGCGTGCTCATTCCCGGTGGGATCGCCAACCTCAACCACATTCGGTCTACGCCCATTGCTACGTTGTAATCCTCTAGCAACGTCTTTTTTCCAAACCTGTGTTTCTAGCTTTTCCAGTTTCTTGTTCTGTCTCAATCGCGCCATGTGTCCCTCCTTATCTACCTTGAGCATTGCTGAGGCATCAATCACTATCCATAGGTCCTTCTCGATGGTTGCTACCAGTTTCAAGTAATTTTTAAAGGTTATTGAAGATAATCACGTCAACTAAAATCTACTTCTGCGTATTTCCAAACAGATTGCTTTTTGGAGGTCTGGCTCTGTTTATGATGACAACGCATCCCTGTCTAACAAGTTCCTTATCTTTCTCATTGAGAGTTTTTATTCTATCTTCTAGACTGCATATGATTTCTCTATGAGGTGTCTGATTGCATATGATTTCTTTACGAGGGATCTGATTGGGGTAAGGGAAAAATTGACAAGGTTCTCTATGAGGTATCTGATTGCATATGATTTCTTTATGAGGGATCTGATTGGGGTAAGGGAAAAATTGAGCCCCTTGTATTTAATGGTATTGTTATTGCAATAATATCGGGCTTGCGGGCTCTGCAAATATTCATCAGAGTTTTTTTATCAATTTTCTTTTTGAAATTGGTTGTGGTTCATCGTTTATTGAACTTGTTTACAATCTAAAACAGGTGCCCCTGTAGTCATACTCGTTGAATTCTCTTTACAGAAAAAAGATGGATTAGAACAAACAAGTACATGAAGACGCTAAACCTATCTTGCTTTTACTTTATTTGCAGGTGAAAATGATGTTTTTACACTGTGTTCAACTAAATGCCAATGCAATAGACACATCTTATAAAACATTTTTGAATATACCATTCAAATAAAGATGGCCTCTGGTTTATGATATTAATGTGTTTATATGTCTTATAAAATATTTTTGAATTTGCAATTCAAATAAAGATGACCAAAGATGGCCTCTGGTTTGTGCAAAGGTTATGGTGCATAGCAAAGCCTACGTGTTAATCTTAATTTCTCATGTTCTCAGTCAGGGGTTGACTCTGCTATTATCAAATGCGTATTTAATGGTATTGTTACTGCAATAATACCGGGCTTGTGATCTTCATTAACCCAAGTAAGAATAGGCCAAACCATTTATGCAGTGGCCTGTTTTTTTGAAAAATCACTCACATGGATTAATGCTAACCCAGGACTATTTGTGCAGTGGCCTATTTCTTTGAAAAATCACTCACATGGATTAATGTTAACCGAGGACGAGTCGCCTGTTTTTTTGAAAAATGACTCACATGGATTAATGCTAACCCGGGACTATTTGTGCAGTGGCCTATTTCTTTGAAAAATCACTCATATGAATTAATATTAACCGAGGACTATTTGAGCAGTGGCCTATTTCTTTTACATTTTAACCAAGGACTATTTGAGCAGTGGCCTATTTCTTTTACATTTTGGTGTGAAGGTTCTGGGCTCTGCAAATACTCATCAGAGTTTTTTTTATCAATTTTCTCTTTCAAATTGGTTTTGGTTGTGGTTCATAGTTTATGTTCAATAAACGCTCACTTGCAAATTTGCCCGTATGCTCAAGACAACTGAGATGCAACTCAAAGAACTACACTTTCTCAACCCCGACAGGGACTACCGCTACGACAGTGGCTCCCTTGTTTATTTTAGTCTAGTGTAGTAGTCTAAGCTACATCACCCAACTAACATAAATTCAACGTTCACGTGTTACCACAAGTAATATGAATGCAAGGTTAACGTGTTACACAAAGCAATATGAATTCAAAGTTGACATGTTGTGGGCACTATGGGTTGCATAATTTAAACTTTTCTAAAATATTTTCCCCCACTTCCATCGTCTTTACTTACAAATTTGTTCAAAGTTGAAGGCATGAGGGTTGCATATTTTTAAATTTTCTTCAATATTTTTGTTACCAAGTTAATTGTTCCGTAAAGATAAATTTGTTCAAAGTTAAAGGTAGGTGGAATATTTTTATTTTTTTTTCCATACTTTATTTTTTTTTTCACTAAGTTAATTGTTATTTTTTTTGTTTCTTGTCTAAATATTATACATTTTGGAGTTCATAATTTAAATTTGTGATTTCATTAATTTTATGTAAAATTTTAAACCAATTAAACCAAAAAATATGTCAAAAAAAAATTTCATAAATTGCGAGCTTTATCAGTTTCACTATAAGAAGTTAAGGAGACCATCGAGATTGAGAAGCATGCCATTAATGTCAACAAAAATAATGGTTGGAAGTTAAGTAGGAGTTGAATTCCCGCCCTCTCTTTTCTTGAGTGTTTCTTATCCTTTTTTTTATTAATTTGTAATGGTTGGAAGTTAAGTAGGAGTTGAATTCCCGCCCTCTCTTTTCTTGAGTGTTTCTTATCCTTTTTTTTATTAATTTGTTTTCTTGTATTTCTTCTTTCTTATTATTATTATTATTATTTATTATTTATTTCTATTTAATGTTATTAAAAAAAAAATATTCCTCTCTTTGATTATTTGTTTTAATTTTAGTCTCTTTTAATTATTATTTTGTTATAGGATATTGACTCATTAACGTCTTTTTATTTATTTTATTTTATTATTTTATTATTTTACCATGTTCCATGTATTTGTTTGACTTGGATTGTTTGTTTCTTATTAATGTTTATTTTTTTGATCTTTCTTAATTAATATTAATATTATTATAAATTATAGTATTACTATTCTTAAACCGGCCGTTATATTAGCCCTTATAGGAATATTATTTGACCTTAATAATCATTATTAAAATATTAATTTTCCACTGGTCTCTACATCGCCCTCTATTTAACCCGTGCCATGATCTGCATCTTCATATGGTCTAACGTCGGCAAAATTTTCTCCTATGTGATTTCTACCCAAAATACTCTTCTTAATGTAATATGGATCACAGATTTTTTCCTATGTGATTTTTATCGAAAATACTCTTCTTAATGTAATATGGATCACAGAAGCCTGAATTCAAAATTCAAAAATATACAACCTATTATTAATACTCTTTCTTCTTTTTTCTGTATTCAAACTTCTGTGATCCATAATGAATTAAGCAAAGTCTTACGATTTTCTCTTATATGATTTCTATCGAAAGACTTTGCTTAACGCTTTCTTTTCTCTTTTTCTCTTTTTTTTTTTACCCAATTTATATTTTCTACATAAATATTTTAATATTATATAATAATAATAATGCATATTACCTTAATGATATTTAGATTGATTTTATAATAAATTAATTTATTGCTACTTTATTTTTTTTGCATTTTCTAGACACATTTGTCTATTCCATTTATTTTAATTTATGTTTATTGATTATTCTTAACTAACCATTGAATTTTTGGATTTTATATAAATATAAATTATATATGGACTTAATTCAACTTAGATATATATATATATATTATATATATCTAATATAATATAAGATAATATTATTATACTTATTCTCTAACCCAATGTTTAACTTTTAATTAAAATATTTTATTTCCTAAAGGTTATATGTTGAACTGGATGCATCTCTACTATTTAAACAAGACCATAAATTGGTTTTTTCACCTTTGTCTTGAATATGAATCATTAGAAACTTCGACCAACAACTTATGATGTGATTAATCAGAAAGACGTTATCAAAATCAGTGTGAATCGCAAAAGTCTAAAATCAAACTTTTAATTTGATTAAAAATTATATTATTTCACTCCATACACAATTACATTAAGTTATTTATTTATATAAATAATTTAAATTGTATCGTCAAAGTATTGAATTCACTTATACCTTCAAAAATAAGATTTTAAACAATAAAATAATTATAATTTTATCAAAATTATATTATTATAAGTAAAAAACACAATTACATTCTGTTATTTTTTTTTTATTTAATAAAATTTATTATGATTATTTTTTGTTTATTTAACAAAATTATTATTATAGTAAAACGATTATATTATTTAAAATGTTGATAATATACCAAAAAAAAATAAAAAAATAAAAAAAAATGATACCCCGATGAGGGTGCATGAAGGGCATTATGAGGGGCACGAAGGAACACCACGTCTCCTCCTCGAGAATTAAAACATGGTACAAATGGCATGAGCAATACATGTGATCACAACATGGAAGCTTCACGATGGGTCGCAGTAAATCTACATTTGCAAGGGCAGGAAAATTGATGTTGTTAACGAGTTTGGGGATGGGCAAATGTGAAGGTGGTAGAGAGAGCGAAGTGTTTTTACAAGTTGCCAACTTGTGCAAACTCCTTCGATTTTGACTCTTTGGGATACAAATTGTTGTTTGTAAGCGAGGTTGTTCTTGGCGCATTATTGGTGGTTATCTATGTCAAGTATGGGACCGTAGAGAGGATTGTAGTTGGAAAATTTGTTGCGAAGGGGTTAGTGAGGTGAGTGAGAGGAACTCACATAATTGAATTATAGGAGCATATATACTACTTTGGCACTTGACTCTAGTCACTCAAGTAAGCCTACAAAACATATATCTCAACCTCTATAGTGTGATTTTGCATTGTATCTAGAAGGAGGTGTTTAATAGTTGGGTCGGTCCTTGTGATTTTCAAATTTTTGCTAAGGGTGGCCTAGGCTTATGAGTAGGCTTGGCCAATTGTAGTGATGTTTGTAGGTTAATTTCTTTAGTTTGGAATTCAAGGTCAAAGCCTTTGGATTGGGAGGCTGGCCTCAAACTCCAAGGTCATTTAATTGAGTCAAGTAATAGAGGGGGCAAGATAGCTGGTGTGGTGCTCCCAAATTTCTTCTGGTGGAACATCTATGTTCAAGGGTTGTTTGTGGGAAAGGATTCGTCCAAAATTGGGCGACAGATGAGGTCTTCTGCTTTGGTCGTGGAAAACTGAGGCCAATGAGGCGTCTCCAGGGTTCTGAGAATCTCATCATTGTTTTAGGAGCCAAGTTGTTGGGGTTGGGGGAAAAATCGTTAGAGGAGGGTTATTGTGGTCTTTCGATGAAAATAATGCAGTAAGGTTTGGAGAAAACACCTGCTAGAGGTGGCCTCCTACTAAAGAGGAGTGACTCTTAAAGCCTTGGAATTTTGCAGTCGGACGATGTGGGTTGGAAAACTCTTGGATTTGTGGTGCATGAAAGGAGGTTTAGCATTGGGAACAACGAAATGGAGGGGCAGTGAAAATTATTAGACAGAGGGTCAGAGCAAGGAGAGGGATAAGACAGTGAGGGCAGAGGGTGAAGGATAAAAGAGAAGTTGTGGAAGCGGAGGGAGAAGAGGTCTGGGATGCATAACTTGATGAGGGGGTGGCCCATTGCCTTCATCAATCGCCTGGACATGTTTTTCTCCCTACCTCCTTCGAAACCTTGGAAGCACAATTGCGGCAAGTCACTACACTCCTAGAATAGTTGAATCAAAACATGCACAATGATCATAATGAAATAATAAATTTCATGAATGATCTGCAACACAATCAATGGAATATGCAAGATCGCCTCACATCGCTTTAAAGAGGCCAAAGGTGACTAGATGAGCATATGGAGCAACTAGAGGGGCATCTGACACATGTATAATTTCACGTCCATGGGGTATTCAAGTGTGCAAATCCTTCAGGTATTGATCAAGGTCATCATCCTGTTCACTAATGTTTGTGGGTTGTGTTTTTATCGGGGTCTTTTGGGCATACCGTTCTTTTAGGTTCTCAATTTTAAGAATATTTTGGCATTTTGTAAAAGTTTTCGTGTTGTTCTTTTAGCCAACAAATTCAGTTAGAGTGAGGTCAAAAGAACAATGAATTTCGGACAAGCATTTTGTAATCTCTTGACGATTTAATAGAAACATTTGATTGATCTTTTCTCTATATATGTATATAATCTTCACTTTATTAATATTTTAAATTATTATTATTATTTTATATTTTTATATTTAAGAAGATAAATTCTTATTAATTAAAAATAATTTTTTATTAAAAAAATTATAATAAAAAAATAATTTTTATATATTAATTATATTATTTTTATTTTTTCCCAATATAACAAACTATACAAACTTTTTAACTCAAATGTAAGAATACTATTTTCCATAAAGTTTAAGATTAGGCCATAACCAGATTTAAAGTCATAATATGAAAATATTACTTATTAAAAGATGCTAATAATTTTTTTAACCACTTAATATAAGCTTAGGCTATAATCAATACCTTCATTTTTATTTACAATCAATTTAATAACAATTTGTTCAATGTTACCTATTTTTTCAATTTACATCTTAGATTTTAAGGATCATTAACTTTCCATTATAATTTCTTATTAATGTCAAAAGAAGAATAGATGCTTCAATTAATTGATTGAAAAAATAAAAATACCATGGTTAATCGGTAACTCATTGAAGTAATCTTGGAAAGGCCCAAAATCAAACCTTTTAGTTGCCACTATAACACTAAAAGTATATCCAGTTTCCTGCAAGTCGAATATACCAAGAATATATGACTTAGCAAGAACTAAGACGTCTCATATTGACCATGAACAGAGTAAACTCCCTGTTGCCACCCATTCCTCTATCCTCATTACAACATGATTAACATGTCATTTTTAGAGAGTCAAACCTTGGTGGTGAGGGAGTTAATAGCCCATCTCAAGCACTCGTCCTACCCTTAATTGACAATTAAAAAAAAAAAAATTCACAATGTGAAATTAAAACTAAAAGGATACCTCTACAAATACAAGATAAAGTCTTTGTCTTTTGTTTTTAAGTGTGAACATTGTTTTAATGAAAAAATTCATAAATAATTTTCAGGACACATATTGAGTGAGGGTGATGGACATCTATGTTCTCATTCACATGGTGTCAGTATTCAAGGTTTTCCCATGCATGCAAGGAGTATCACCTTTGGATTTTAACAATGGATTTGTGGTTTAATACAACAATTGACTTATACTGGGATCATCATTTTGTAGCTAATGCATTTTTCCAAACTATTTTCGTAGCAATGATAGGGTTTTAACATGGAGACTAAAAAATTTCTAGAGAAATTTGGTAAGAAATCCTCCTAGCTTCTAATTAATCAGGGTCATTTGCATATACCTGGCCTACTTTTTTAAGATAGAAAGCTTCCCTGTCATGTGTAATTTCATACTCTTCATAGTGAGTTTCACTTCTTAGGTTGATAACATTTCTAGGAGAAAATATGTTCATACTAATTATGTGAACAACAAAGAAAAGTGGTTGGAAGAAAGAGGACGAGGAAATTTCCTTCACACGGGTAATAGAAGACATCCTCTAGGTGGTTATCATATGCATGCACACCAGGTTATAGGCCCAAGTTTCATGGCTATGGTCTCAAGTTTTGGTTAAATTTTCCATCTCTTACTTAGTTTTTCTCTTTGGTTGTTTATTTCCTCTCTTGTTGTCTTATCTCTCTTTCACAAAGTGTGCTTTCTACTTTCTAGGATTTTTCTATGTAGAAGTTATTCCTTGTCATCCCTGCTCCAAATTTCCAATTTGCTTTCAATTTTTTCTCAGTTATGCCTTTTGAATCCAACTTAGAGAGGGCCTTTTTAATCTATTTCTATTGATGGTTTCTCATGAACATTTTTTGATGTTTTCAAGTCGCGGCATTTTGTTTTCATCATTTCCTTTCAATTTATTGTTCCCTGTTTCTTTCCCTGGTTTCTTAGGCAAACTTTTCTTTGGTTTTCTGCTTTAGTTTTCTTACCCATTCCCATATTTTTCACTTGGTTGGTCCCTTGACAACCATGGTTCATCTCGCCCATTTAGGAGGTTGCATGTGAAGAAGTCAACTTATTTTCTCTCGTTCTCAGGTCCAGTAATCAACAGAGAGGTTAACAATTATCTATGTGTGATCTACCCCTCCTCGTATTCACAAGGAAATTGCATATGCATAACAAGAAGATACAATCGAATGGTGATTCATCACTAACGTTGATGTAGATGAAGAGATTAGAGGATGGGTGCCAAACATTAAGAATACCAGGACTAGACAAACAAGATACATGCAAATTGTGGATATTTACTGACAATTGAAAACCATCATGGCAAAAATTTTAGTAGAATGTTCAGAAACCCAATAGGTAATCCTCTTGTGCATTGATGAAATGCAAAGGCATATAAGGAAGTTGATTGACAAGGTATCAATCCTAGCTAATAAGTTGATAGACCTTGAGTTCTCCACCTCTAATAATGAGGGTGATATATTTGACAATATTTAGGTTGATTTTCCATCTAAATAGAAGTCCTTACTCTTCTTTTTGGCTATACATGCTAGGAGTATCTTAATTGCAATCAATGAACTGATAAATCTAATTTTTTAAATCATTCTTTTGGATTAATCACATCATCATTTTCTACTTGACGTTTCAAATCAACTATCATAATTCATTATCAACCAATTATTATATTATTTTCGATTATATTATATTTTTGGTTCGGTTATCCAATTCAAACTAAACATCTATCATTATATTATTGATTTGATTTCTCTACTAATAAATCAATAAACAAAATATATAATATATACACTATTTTGTAAAAAAATATAATGACTATCTAACTAAAAAGGGAGAACCTAAAATATACTTTAACATGATATTACGGCAAGACACGTTTCACATGACAAGTGTATTGTATCTTTATTTTAGATAACGTTCATTTTGATATTTTATGAGCGCCATATTTTTAGTTAATCTCACATATTGAAAGTTTCTTTAAATGTAGCTTTTAACATTAAAAAAAATATGCTACGTAATTCCAACTTGTTAAGCAAGTCACAACTCTTTTTTTTTCATAGGATAGGAAAAAAATTAGGTGGTTTTTTTTTTTTTTATTGGTTCATGTAGACATTTTAGGTGATCTCACATTTTGAATGTTTCTTTGAATGACTTCACATGTAACTTTAAAAAATAAAAATTATGCTACTTAATTCCCACTTGTTAAGCAAGTAACACTTTATTATTTTGAAGTGTATGTTTTGGTTTTTATATTATGATTTAGAGGAGTTTCTATTTTAAGTAGGTTTTAAATATTTTCGAGGAAAAAATCACTTTGTTCTTGACCTTTTTTTGTTGAGTAGTTTTATTTATTTTAAAATAAGAAATTTATTTTATTGTTTATAAATAAAAAAAATAAAAGGAGGTTTCAAGTTTTTGTTATAAGAAGAAAATTAAGCTAATTATAAAATATATGTAATAAGTTTGTCATTGACAAAATAGAGTTGAAGAATACGTATGACTAATATAGAGAATGCGAGATTATATGGTTAATTTGCTAGATAAGAAACCAAATTTTTTCTCACTAGAAGTTCTTCACTAGAAGTAAAAAAAGAAATTGATAGTAGAACAAGCCATGGCTAAACAAAGATTATGAAACTAGAAGATGATAACGAAATTGAAACTCCTATGCTTTCTGAGCTGAGGTCATGTTGATAGGATTGTCTTGAGAGCATCTAGTTGAATTCAAAAGAAGAACTCCACCATCCTTCTTCACTAACAGGGTACAAAGAGTAAAATGCAAATGACTCTATTTCTCCAATTTTTCCATGCATTGTTTGAGTTCAAATCTATCCTCTTCCTAGGAGTGAAGAGCGTGAGCCACAAAGGTTTGAGTATTGCAGTACAACTCCAGGGTCTTGAAGGATTTAGTCTTTCAGGTTGAACTGGTGTTGAAGTATAAGACAAAATCTTTAACTAGGAGATCAATTTTTGTATCCTCCCAACATGTCCTTTCCACTTTAACATCTTCTTCTAATGCCCAATGATTTTTTTGATAGCTAGTGAGAAAGTGCAATGAAAGGAAATCACAACTTCCCTTACAACCAATTTCTCCTTGGTTTGTTGAGCGGGAGCCTCACCACACTATGCATAGAAAGTGGATATGACAATATAAGACAACAAAGTATAGAGAATAGGAAAACAACAATGGAATCTACCATAGACACTAGAATTTGACATAACTAGTGGGAGGGGTTCAAATGTTTCTATCAAACTATGTAGCAAGATGAGTAAGAAAGTCCATATGTGTTTTGAATTTATGGCACTACCTTCCATCATGATTGTTGTACTTTCCATATTCCTAATGTCAAAATATTGGCTTTGTCTATAATTGATTTCTTTGTTGTCCTTGGTTCAAGGTGTGAGTGATGGTGTCTAGATCCGAATGAGGTGGAGTCTATGTGTTATGATATGTGAGCTATGTTCGTGGTGCAACAACCCTTTAACATGTAGCCAAGAATTTTGGGCCTTCAATCATCAAATACGCGGATTCAGAAAGAGGGACATGGGAGTGGGATTTGATCTAGTTATGTGTGAATGGGTCATGAAACCATTAATGTAATCTTTCTCGGTGCAACCATATGTTTGACCACTACCTCAATATGCCCCCATGGCTTCTAAGGTAAGTGGCCCTCATGAGAATTGAACCTTAGCCAATGGTGAAAAACTCCTCCCTTTTCACCATTGGATCCAACCCCTTTGGGCATTGGGAAAATTCTTAATACATTGTATTACAACTTTTAAAATTTGTTGGATTGCACTATGACACAATTAAAAAAAATAAAAATAAAAATTCTTATATCCACAACAAATTGTAATTAAATTTATCTTCATTGTAATACAATGTATAGTTATACAAGTTTCATGCATACAATGTAATACACTTCTCAAGAAAAGGAAAGTCCAAAATTCTTAACCTTGTAATTGTTTTTTAAATTGTAATGCGTCACAACTTACAAAGTTTTCCATTTTATAATGTAGCACACCTTCAAATGTTTTTTTTTCTTGATCTTATGAGGATACCACAATCTTAATTTATTTATTATTTTTTTTTTTTTGTCTTGATATGAATTATAACCTCGATAGTTTTTTGTCTTGCGATGTATGGTAGGCTTGGTTTTTCTTTTTTTGTTGTTGTGACATATCACTAGATGAAGACTTTTCTTCATGCAACATAGCATAGCTTGAAAATTTTCTCTTCTGCAACTTGGTGCAATCTAAAAACTTTCTGTTTTGCAACATATATTAGAGAAATTTTGAGGTCTAAAATGGCCCTCCTAAGAAATATTATAAAATAATAATGGAAATAATAAGATAAGATTAGATTTCATCATCAAATATTAGTGAGAAAAAAGAAAAACAAGTTTTTAAACTTGTATTTTAAACTTATCTCCATACTGTTTTACTCAAATTTCAAGTAGGATCACTCGTTGGATGCATAATTTAATTCCTCATCCAAGGAGTATCCAATTTTCATACTTTCTATGGACCTTGCTACACGAAAAATGAGAAATACATGAAAAAACGAGATTGCAATCATGTTTTTCCATGTATTTCTAATTTTTCTTGTTGTACGGTCCATCGAAAGTATGTAACATGGTACTCTTTAGATGAAGAATTAAATTCTGCATCCAATGAGTGCTGCCGCTCGATATTTGAGTAAACCCGTAGGGAAATAAGTTGAAAATATGAGTTGATATATATATATATATATATTATATATATATATATATAATATATATATATAATATTTTTACTTTTTTTATTCCAAAATGGTGAATTGTCCCCCATGGTTTTGAATCATCATCCTTGAGTATTGTTGGTTTAAATATTTCTTCCACTTATAAAAGACATTAGGACACCAAATGAATACTTCAAACAATTAATTCAGATGAGCAGGCAAGAATCAACATATTACACAATAGATTTTCAAATTATTTTCTTCAATTTAACTTCACAAAGGAAAGCTTCTACCTGTTGCTGTTGGACACCTAATCCTAAATGGGTTAGTGTGGAAAGTCGAATGGAAAAAGCAGTCCAAGAGACCTTGGGATTGTGAATCCCACGGTCACATAATGTACTATAAATGTAAACTCTTGTTAATAAATTGTATTGCATGTTTATCTTTCATATTCTCTTGCTGCCAGTGTGTTTAACATGGTATTGAGCAGCGAATCTGGTCTTGCTAAATTTGGAGTCATGTTTGCTTGTGGCCTTTTGTTGTGTTTCTTTTCTCAACCAGAGCTAATATTGACCATTAATGTTTAAGTGGGTCCGTGAACTCTCGGTGATATCGCTGGTTGATTAATTCATGTGCTGGTGTTGAATTCATTATATATTTGTGCTTCCATATGTATAATTTTTGGTGCGTTGAATGAATACCACAATGTGTG
>APFE030666236.1:0-16511 GCA_000404065.3 Pinus taeda | reverse complement strand
TCTCTCTCCCCCCTCTCTCCCACTGTCTCCCTCCCTCCCTCCCTCCTTCTCCCACTTTCCACTTTACCATTCCCTCTCACTTTCTCTCTCTACCCCTATGAGACTTTTGCTCTCTCTGTCTCTCTTCCTATACCTCCAGTCTCTCTCTACCTTTCTCCCTCTAACTTCCCCTCTCTCTTTAACTTTCTCCTTTTAAATTTTAAAAACCTAAAATACATATATTTTATATTCAAAACAATACAATGAAATATCTTCACAATATTGTTTCTCCTAAAAGAGAAAAATATTAATTAAATATAATAATAATAAAATTACTTAAAAAAAACAACAAATATATATGATAGAAAAAGAAAAAAAACTTATAAATAAATAAACCAATAGAGATCCTAAATAAAAAATAGACCTGAAGTGAGTAGGATGTCACCATAAAATCTCATCTCTACATGTGATGGTGGAGAAACTAATTACAAATAAAAATAAATACCTAAAGCAAAGTATTTTCTTCCTCTACTAAAAAATCACTTTCGTAAGAGCACTTTCTTGATTTCGAAATAAAAAAAACACATATAAATAACTATTGACTTTTGAAGATTGTAATAGATCTACATAATGTATAAATAACTTTTCACTTTTGAAGATTGTAAACGGAAAGAAAGATTTGGTATACAGGGTTACTCGCCTCAAACCACAGACCATAGTTTTGATTTTTTAGTTAAATAGTTTTGATTTTTTAATGCTTGTTTCAGCGAAAAGTAACTTAAAAAACGGTGGCCCTGCCTATCATAGTTGGGCCTGTCCACTACGCCCAACTATAAGTTCGCCAAGGAAACATAAAAAATAAAAATGAACCCTGAAATTCTTGAGAGAAAGAATCATGTAAAGGTGAAAGTCGATTTAAAATCTGGTAAAGAGTGAGGGAAAGCCACTTAGAATTTGGTTAAGAACGACATAGCTAGCTAGTGGAATACAATAATCCATTTAAGCAAGATAGTTTTACCCTATTTATTTCATTTAGCTATTATAATCTTTTTTTCATACAAAATACAACATATCCAAATATAAAATATATGAGAAATACCTCCAATGATTATCTTCCAAAGTTAAATGTTAATTGTTAAGTGTGAAGCCAAATTCATGCACGATTCTAGATCCTTCTACACCACCATTAGTTTCTATATCTCCATTTAAATCACATGCAAGATTCTAGATCCTTCATTAGTTTCTAGATCTCCATCTAAATCACATGCAGGATTCTAGATCCTTCTTCAGCCGCTATAAATTTGTAAATTCTATAGCCAAGGAAAGCAAGCCAAGGTCCAGGCCTGTTACGTAATGCAAAGTGATTTCTATTCTCCAATGATTGTTTTATCTATTCCATTGTTTCTAATTGAGTAATCTTGTTTTCTCTCCATTTGTCTGTCTCTAAAATTATTCTTTGCTATTGATGTCTAAGTCTCTAAGTATAAATCTTATGTGTGTTATGTATGCTTTGAACTAACAAATGGTATCAGAGCTAGGGTCGAATATCCACTGTGCAAGCCACTTAGTGCCATCACATTACTCTAGCAGCGTTCATTAAAGCATTAGTTGTTACCTCTGGAGTTGTTGAAGGATCTGTCCAGGAAATTGGAAATTGCTGCAAAGAAGAGAGTCCAGATCTGTCCAGGAAATAGTTGAGGAATGTTAAGACAGTTGTTGCAAGAAACAAAAAAGGCATCGGCATATGGTGAAACGTGCCATGGAACCAAAAATGTGGAATGCATAAGTGATTTACATGGAGTTCGTAATTTTTTTTTATCAAGCTTGCACGTATACAAACCAACATATGTATATGTGAAATGTGAAAAGGTTAAAACATTATATATGTTTTTTATATTTATAGAAATATATGTTGGAATTTTGAAAAGGGTATTTTAAAAGGAGAAAGGTCATTATTACTAAATTTTAAAGAGTAATAATTAAAGTTTTATTTTTAAGTGGAGTTTTTTGTTTTTGGGCATCAATATATTGAAAATAGAGACAACAGTTACAAATATGGAGAAATTGAGCAAGGCTAATTTTGCCCTATGGCAATCACAGATGGAGGATATAATGATTTTGAAGGATCAATATTTGCCAGTTGAGGGCACAACAAAGAAACTCTCATTGATGAAAAATTAAGAATTAAATAAGCTAGATAGAAAGGCGATTTCAAAAATCTACCAATATCTAGCAAAGAATGTGTATTTCAATGTGTCCGAAGAAAAGACGGCAGAAGGAATATGGAAGAAGCTCCATGATCTATATTAGAAGAACACGGCATCAAACAAAGTGTTCTTGATGAAGAAGCTTTATAATCTCAAAATGAAGGAGGGTGCTTTAGTTGCTGAGCACTTGAATGCTTTTAATAATATTACTCATCATCTTGCCTCTATTAAAATCATTTTAGATGATGAGATTAGAGCTATTTTCCTAATGTGTTTTATGCCAGACAGTTGGGAAACTTTAATTGTATCTATGAGCACTTCAACAACTGCAGGGACCCTAAAGTTTGATGATGTCAGTAGCAATTTAATGAATGAGGAACTGCGACGCAAGTCAATTGCGGAAAACTAGGGAGGAGAAGCTCTAGCTCTAGCTGATCATGGTAGGAGAATGGATCGAGGCTGGAAAGGGCGATCAAGATCAAGAGGCAGATCAAAATCAAGGAGAGGAAGGATCATCTGCTTTCATTGTGGAAAACTTGGGCACATGAAGAAAGAATGTTGATTCTGGAAGAAAGGACAAAAGGATCAGAGATCGTCTAGCACAAATCACAAGTCATCTAGCACAAATGAAGGTGAGACTACTGTTGTAGCCACATATGGTGATGTGTTGTTTATTGTTTCACCAGAGGATGCATGTGTATATACATCTAGAAATAGCTTTGATTGGATCATTGACTCTGGGGCATCTCACCATGTAACCCCATGCAAAGATAGTTTTGTTTCATATAATCCTGGTGATTATGGTAGAGTGCCTTTGGGGAAAAGTCATTTTTGCAGTGTTATTGGAGTGGAAGATGTCCAGATCAAGATGCAAGATGGACAAGATATATTGATGAAATGGGTCAGGCATGTACTAGAAATGCGCATGAGTTTAATCTCTATGGGACGACCGGATGATGAAGTCTATTCCACAAGCTTTGAAAAAGGAGGTTGGAAAATTAGCAAAGGTGCATTGGTCATGGCCAAAGGACCCAAGACAGGAACATTATACACATTGAAGACACTAATAGGAAAATCAGATTTGGTTGCTATCACAAAAGAAGGAAATCCAGCAGATTTGCGGCATAAGAATTTAGGTCACATGAGGGAGAAGGGCTTAAAAATCCTTGTTAGTAAAATTTTTTGCTAAGTTTGAAATCCTATAATCTTGATATTTGTGAGCATTGTATATATGGTAGACAAAGAAGGGTTTCATTGCTTAGAGGCGGCCATGACAAAAAGAAAAATGTGTTAGAATTGGTACACTCAGATGTGTTTGGGCCTGTTAACATCAAATCATTAGGAGAAGCATCAGATTTTGTAACATTTATAGATGATGCATCCAGGAAGGTTTGGGAATATCCTATGAAAAGTAAAAGTGAAGTGTTTGTAATATTTCAAAAATTCCATGTTGTTGTGGAAAGAGAGACTAACAAATTTCTCAAGTGTTTAAGAATAGAAAATGGTGGAGAATATTGCTCAAATGCATTTAAGGAATATTGTAACAAGTTTGGCATAAAGCATGAGAAGATTGTGCCTGGTACTCCTCAATAGAATGGTGTCGCAGAAAGGATGAATCGCACCATTATGGAAAAGGTGCGAAGTATGTTGTCCAATTCTGGTTTGGAGAAGATTTTTTGGGCTAAAGCAGTCAAGACCACTTGCTACCTCATAAATAGATATCCAACTACAACCTTGGATGGCAGTATCCCTGAAGAAGTTTCGACTGGTAAGAGTTTGAATTATTTTCACTTGAAAATCTTTGGATGTGAAGTATTTGTACATATTCCCAAAGAAAATAGAACTAAGCTAGATGATAAATCTATGAAATGCATTTTTTTGGGATATGCAGATGAAGATTTGGGTTATCGTCTATGGGATCCAGTCAAACATAAAATTATTAGAAATAGGGATTTTATATTTAATGAGTCAGAAATGTTTAAGAAGACTGTAGGTGAGTTGGAGGTCAAGAAGGTTATTGACAGGTTTGAAGAGTAGCAAGAAAATATATCACCAATTCAAGAAAATGAACAACAAATTCAGGAGCATGAAGAACAACAAGTGGAAAATGATGAACAAAAAGAAGAAGGAATCTTGTAGGAACATTTACAGGATATTCAACCTAATAATGCACCACCATAGTTGGTTCATAGATCTTCTAGGCTTCATAAGCCTTCACAAAGGTATCCTCCTTCAAACTATATTTTGTTGACTGATGAAGGTGAGCCTAATTGTTTTCAAGAAGCCTATAAAGTTGAACACAATGAAGAATGGAAGAAAGAAATGAACTCTTTACTGGAAAATAAAACTTGGGAGTTGGTAATCCTCCCAAAAGGTAGAAAGACTTTACAAAACAAATGGGTTTACAAGATTAAGCATGAAGGTGACAAAAAGAAGGAGAGGTATAAAGCAAGGCTGGTGGTGAAAGGTTTTGCCCAAAAATAAGGTATTGACTTCACTGAAATTTTCTCACCTGTTGTTAAAATGTCATCCATTAGAGTCATTCTTGGTTTAGTTGTTGCTTTAGACCTAGAATGTGAATAGTAAGATGTAAAAACTGCTTTCATTCATGGTGAATTGGAGGAAGAAAATTTATATGGAGCAGCTGGAAGGCTTCATAGAAAAAGGCAAAGAAGGCCTTATTTGTAGGTTGAAGAAGAGTCTCTATGGGTTGAAACAAGCAGCTCGACAATGGTACAAGAAATTTGATTCATTAATGTTGGAACATGGTTTTCAGAGATTGTAAGGTAACCATTGTTTCTATATCAAGAGGTATGATCAAGGAAACTATATCGTATTATTGTTATATGTGGATCACATGCTGATTGTTGGCCATGATAAGAATAAGATCAATAGGTTGAAGAAAGATTTGGATAGAAAATTTGCAATGAAGGATTTGGGACCAGCACAACAGGTATTGGGCATGTGAATTATGCGTAAGAGGAAAAACAAAAGGTTGTGGCTGTCTCAACAAAAATATATCAAAAAGGTGCTTGATAGGTTTAATATGAAGGATGCCAAGCCAGTTGGTACACCCTTTGCAGCCCAGTTCAAGCCGAGTACTGAATTATGTCGTAGTGATGAAAAGGAGAAAGAAGAGATGAGCAAGATTCATTATGCTTCAGCAGTTGGCAGTTTGATGTATGCGATGGTATACACACGACCAAACATTGCATATTCAGTGGGAGTGGTGAGTAGGTTCCTTGCCAATCCAGGCAAACAACATTGGCAAGCAGTAAAATGGATTTTGAGGTATCTTAAGGTTACCAGTCATTATTTTTTATGTTTTGGTCATGATGAGACTGTGCTTGAAAGATTTACAGATGGGGATATGACTGGATATATGGACACCAAAAGTCCACTACAGGTTATTTGTATACATTTCCAGGTGCAGCAGTATCTTGGGTGTCAAGGCTACAAAGAATAGTAGCCCTCTTTACAACAAAAGCAGAGTACATAGCTGCAATAGAAGCTTGTAAAGAGATGTTGTGGATGCATCACTTCCTAGGAGAGATATGAATAAAGTAGGACAAGTATGTGTTATATTGTGATAGTTAGACTGTCATTCACTTGGAAAAAAACCTAGCATTTCATTCAAAAACAAAGCACATTGACTTAAGGTACCATTGGATCCGACATGTGTTGGAGGAAGAACAGTTATCCTTGGAAAAGATCCATACATATAGGAACCCTTCTGATATTCTCACTAAGATTCTATTATGAAATAAACATGAGTTATGTAGAGGCATAGTAAAACTCGGTGTAACTTGATTCATGACTCTTATTTGGCTTCAAGTGGGAGAATGTTAAGTGTGAAGCCAAATTCATGCAAGATTCTAGATCCTTTTACCCTATCATTAGTTTCTAGATCTCCATCTAAATCACATGCAGGATTATAGATCCTTTTTCAGCCTCTATAAATTTGTAATTTCTCTGGTGAAGGAAAGCAAGCCAAGATCCAAGCCTATTACGTAATGCAAAGTGATTTCTATTCTCCAGTGATTGTTTTATCTATTCCGCTATTTCTGATTGAGTAATCATGTTGTTTCTCCATTTATCTATCTCTGAAATTATTCTTTGCTATTGTCATCTAAGTGTTTGAGTATAAATCTGTTGTGTGTTATGTATGCTCTTAACTAACATTAAAAACATAGTCAGACATACGTTTCTGCTGGAGCTCCTCCGCAATCTTTCTACACCTGCACATGCACCCCAAAAAAAAATTCCAAAGAAATAGTGCACCAAAGAGAAACAAAGAAAAACCAAAAAAAAACCTTTAAAAACAAAAAATACCAATATCTAAATACTAAAAAACAAAAATCTAAAAATATAAAATCTAAAACCCACAAAAAGACTACAAGCAAGAAGAGGGAAATAACAAAAACATCCACAAAAAGAAAGAAAAAGCAAAAATGAAAACGACAAATCAACCATGTTCAATGCTAAATCAACCCACTACCTAAGATGCTCTGCCTTGTAGCAACATTCTACTCTCCTACACTCAATTTACGCCTTTCTTTGTACCGCCATTCTGCTCTGCTACACTCAGTTTGAATGCAAAAGGTATCACTCTAGCACATATGCAGAGTTGCTCAAGCCCCCTTAACATTCACTGAAAGCCAGGAGGGTTAGAATATTAGAGGGTCAAATTTCCCTAGCATGCAACTTCTACTGATCGAAGGGTTGAGGATTCCTGCACAATGTCAATTTGCTTTGTTTTACAGAGTATCGAAGACTTACTGCAATGTATGATGGGGACCACCTGATTAGGCTCTGCACCCATAACTCCAGAACTCCCATCCCATCTTCAATCACTGGGATGAAATGAACCACCATGCTCCCACTCCATGTGATCTTGCTCTGCATCCTGCAATTTAGAGACATTTCCATGGGATTATAAGTTCACCTTTTGGATCCCTTCGACCTTCCTTAAGCGTTCAGAGGATGGTGAGGATTCTATGTAGTCCCCTCACATTGAGTGGCACGCACGGTATCTATGGGTTTGCATTCTTCGTATGGATGCAAAGTGCTTAACCAGTAGGTCCCACGCAGATGTGTACCAGCAAGCCTTTCTATGAGCTCTCTCGACAGATTGAAAACATGGTAAGTTCAATCCTTATTTATTTCCCAGCGTCCTCAACCGCTATGCCTTTTTCAATTCACTATCTTCCAGAACACATCATAGCCGTTTTATGCACCTGCCATCGGTACCCACCACGATCTTTTATTCGCATACATTTTTGTTTTAAATGCTTTCTCCTATGGTCCCCACACTGCTGACCTGGCTGATGACCGTTTTCGAGTTCGGAGTGACGTTGTTCCCTAACAATTTATTTCATGTTAATATCCAAATTATAAATTTTAGTTCTATGTATGGTAAAAAAGTCATTAACCAAAATAAAAATAGGAATTTAATATGGTAAAATTCATTAACAATCAATTTAATGTTTAAAACAATAAAAATGGTTAATCATCCTTTGGATATTAACAATTTAAGTATACATCTGAGATTAACAACTTTGCAGGTTGGTTTTCAAGCGCACTGTTTGAGGTCATCTATAGAAGTATTCACAGTGGAGAGGAGCGAACTAAGGAACTTTGTTGCAGCATTAGTACATGTGTGTTTCTTGTATTTTATTTTATATTCATATTCATGATTTATTTTTTGGTTGTATGATTTATTTATTTTTTAGTTTATTTCATATTGATATTGATATTCATCATTTATTTTCTTATTTTCGTTGCATAAATTAAACTAGAATTTCCAATTTTATTTTCCTTTGTGATTCCTATATCCACCATAACCCATAACACACACCGTCATCTTCTTTGCAATATAATCTGAGGACAAGACCAATTTCATATAATCAGATTTAATTTATTTTTCTATGTTTCGAAATAACAATGCCATCGTTTATTGACCATCATTCTATTGTCTCGAAATAACAATGCCATCGTCCAGGTGCACGCAGTCAAGCCATCATTGTCATTGTGCTTTTGTTTACCGCTACAACACGAACATGGCGGCTGAATCATTCGGGGATGTCGGCATGCAATTTCTTTATTTCGAAGAACGTGTTTTTAATTCGACATTAATTTTATATATAAATTTTAGCATTAACATATTCTAATCATTTCTATATCATTATATATTTTAAGTTATATTTTTTAACCTTCGAATCATTCAGTATTTAGAATTTTTATATAAATTATTTTCTTCCATTTTATACTTTTCATTTTTCATTTTCTTTCTTAAGCTCTGTAGAGGGATTTCCATTTCTCATAACTTGTTTGTTGACGATATCATTATTTTTGGAATGTTATGCAAATTATCTTGGTCCTGCTATTTCAACATCTTGGCGAAGTTTCAAAGAGCAACAGGCCTCAATATCAATCTTGAAAAGTCTGCTTTTTTCCACAACGATTCAGACCTGGTGTTGATTACCTGGTTGTCGGAGAAGTTTCGAATCAAAGCCCATCCTATTGGACAAGGGCTGAAGTATTTGGGATTTCAGCTGAAAGCCATGGGTTATAAAAAGACGGACTGGGGATGGATTCTAGATAAATTCCATAAGAGGATATATGGCTGGCAGTTTAGATTTCTATCTCTTAGTGGCAGGTTGATCCTTGCCCAGGTGGTTTTAAATCAGCTGATGGTATATTGGGCCCATTTATTTTCCATCCCTGTCAGCATTATTTCGGCAATGAATAAACTGACAGCCAGTTTTATTTGGGGAGTCCAGGATGGAAAAAAAAATACCATTTGTCTTCTCTTCCCAACATTTCTAAGCCAAAAAATCTCAGAGGGTGGGGGCCCTTGGACCTGAAATCTTTCCCCAAGGCTTTACTATGCAATTCGCTTTGGAAAGGTTTTTTTGGGAAAGGCCCATGGAGTAACATTATCCATGTCAAGTACCTATGAAGGAGGAGCCTGGCATATTGGCTCAGAAGAAAGCAATTAGGATCGCCTGGGGGCTCTTCGGTCTGGCATAGTTTGCGGAATATTGGTAAGTTTTTCCTAGAAAATCTCTTTTTCCATTTTCAAACAGGTGAAAATATTCTCATTGGAAAAGACTGTTTTATGAGTGGTTCTGAAAAGATTGAGATTCAAGTGCCATTGCGAAACTTTTTCTACAGGCAAGGTATTTTTTTCTGGGGAAGTTTTATTACTGAATGGAATGGCCCTTTCCCCATTTGGAAGGATTCCAATCATATGCGGATGCCGACGGACATTGCCTCTCTGTGGAACAACATTAAATTCCGTCTTAGGAACTGTGGTATCTTTCGTTCAAAGGAGCATGATATCCTCATCGGGAAAAGTTCTAAGATTTTGTATGAGGTCCAAGTTAAAGATGTTTATAAAGATTTGATTAGCAAAGTTCCTTCTCGGCTCAATCCATCCTTCCCAACCATTTTATGGAAATCTGGATGCCCCTTAAAAATGACCCTGTTTGCGTCGTTGCCTTTTCACAAAGAAATCTTACTTGGGATAACTTGAGGAAGTGTGGGTGGCAGGGTCCAGGTGTTTGTTCTTTCTGCTGGGCTGAAGAAGAATCCAACTTCCATCTGTTTTTTTGCATGCAAAAAGACTCGACCTCTGTGGTGGAATCTAGAGAATTCCCATGGTGTCCAGCACTTTACTCATTCCTCGACTGCTGACGCGTTCTTCTGGTGTTCCATTCAAAAGAAGTCCTGGAGATAAATCTTCATCATTGCGGTTTGGTGCATTTGGATATGGCGCAATAAGGTTGTTTTTAATGGGACGGTCCCCCAATTCTTGGAAATTTTATCTTCCATCTCTTCTATTTTTGAATCAATTCCGCAATGCACTTCAATGGCTCCTCTTCTGAATGAAAGTTTGACTCAGCCAGACTTGTCTGTCTCTCCGAGGGCTTTTTTCGATGGGGCTGAGCAGGAGGGCCATTGTGGCTGTGGGGTTTTTATTGTGGTCAGTGAAATATGTCATTTTCATCTCTTCTAGAATGGAGGCAGGGGTTCAAACACTAAGGCAGAAGCTATGGCCCTTGGGGGCCTTCTTCAGTTCTTCTTTTTTCTCGATCTTCAGGATGTTTCCATCTTTGGTGATTCTAAGGTCCTCGTTGAAGGTATCTGTGGAAAGAACAGCATCAGAAATCCACAGCTCTCTGGCTAGATTGAGAGGATTAATTTTCTATGGAACAGGTCTAAAGGGGTGTCTATTCAACATATCAAGAGGGACTTTAACCAGGTTGCATATGAGTTATCTAAAAATGGTCTCAGGGTGGATCTAGGCTTGTGGTCCTTACAAGTTTATTTTGAGGGCAGAGTCTTCTCCATTAAGGAATTTTTCCCTCCTGATTTCTAATCCTTGTTTTTGCTTGCTCCTTCTTTTTTCTGGTTTTGATTCATGCATGATCTAGATTTTCCTTATGACAGATGATGGGTTCCTTTCGCTTTTGTGCTGATCCAGTGCATGCAGGTTTTTTTTTCATATGTTCTTTCTATGTCCAGATGTTGGTTGCAACATGCTTGGCTCTCTGTGTTTTGGTGATTCTCATGCCTCATGCAACGTTTCAATCCTTGGCCCATTTTTTATCCTTCTCTTGTCATTTAAAGGTCTCTACAAGCTTTGGCCGCAGTTTCTCCTGGTTTTGGGCCTCTTGGTTTTGGGTTATGCTGGCTTATTCTCGCCATCTTTTTGGCTCTGTTAAGTTTATTTAGACTTAATTCTCTCATGTCTAGCGGCATGTGAATGGCCGTCCGTTTAGCTTTCGATTTGGTTTATTTGGTTTATGTGGCACGATATCGCCATCTCTCTGCTTAGTATGAACTATATGAGACATATCCTCTCAAGTCTCTATACATAATGCTCGGTTTATACTTCTTATATAAATATAATTATGCTTTTTCGTCTGAAAAAAAAGTTACTGCTTTATATTTTATTATATTTGATTTATATTTATATAGTTATTACTGAATAATTTTTTTAGTTAATTATTATATTTGAATGGTGTAGTTATATTTGTGTTTGTATAAATATTTATTGATTTGAAATTATATAATAATGAAAGGAATATTTTTGTGAATTGATTTTATTTATTTATAACTCATTGTTTATAATGTGAAAGAATATCTTTGTATTATTTTGTAATTATTTATCTTTTGGAAATTGGATAATATAAAATAATTTATTTATGATTAGAATTGTTTTATTTTTCTAAGATATGTGACATGGATGTGTCTATTTATATAAATGTGGAAAGAGTCTTAAAAAACATAGGAAAGGAGGGAGGGCAAGAAGGGGAGGGATGGGGGAAGGAGAGGGACAAGGGGAGGAAAGGAGAGAGAGAGTTGGGTGGGAAAGGAGAGGCAGGAAAAGAGAGAGAGGGGGAGGGAGAGAGGAGAGAGAGAGGAATAGAGGGAGCGAGAGAGAGAGAGAAAGAGTTGGAGGGAGAAGGAGAGAACAGAGAGTGGGAGAGAGAGAGAGGTGGGGAGAGAGGGAGAGAGAGAGGGAGGAAGTGGGGAGGGAGTGGGAGAGAGGGGGAGAGGGGGTGAGGGGGAGGGAGAGAAAGAGAGGGAGAGAGAGAGAGAGACCAGGGGGGAGGAAGTGGGAGGGAGAGAGACAGAAAGGGGGGAGAGACAGAGCCATGGGGAGAGAGGAGGAGAGAGATGGGTAGAGGAAGAGGGATATGGGGAGACAAGGAGGGAGATTGGGAGAGAGAGGGTGGGAGAGAGTGGGAGAGGGAGATGGGGAGAAAGAGCGGGAGAGGGAGAGAGCAAGAGAGGGAGAGAGAGAGAGAATGGGGGATGGAGAGAAATGGGGAGACATCATAGAGAGGGAGAGGAGGTGAGAAGGAGAACGGGAGAGAGAGTGGAGGGGCGTGTGCGAGGGGGGTAGAGGGAGAGAGGGAGAAAGGGGAGGATGGAGAGAGAGCAGTAGAAGGGGATTGGGAGAGGGAGAGGGAAAGGGGGAGAGGGAGAGGTGGAGAAAGAGTGAGAGATGGGTGGGCTAAGGGGAGAGAGCAAGAGAGAGGGGGAGAAGGGAGAGGCGAAGGGAGAGACGTAAGGAGATGGAGAAGGGGAAGAGGGTTTGAGGTAGAGTGAGGGAGATGGGGAGGGAGATAGGAGATAGATGGAGATTGAGAGAGAGAGTGAGCAAGGGAGGGTAGGGAGAGAGAGGAGGACAAAGGGAGAGGGGGAGAAAAGGGTAGGGGCAGAGATAGAGACAGAGGGAGACAAGGAGAGATTGTGGGAGAGGGTGACAGGCAGAGGAGGGGTAGGAGTGAGAGGGGGGGAGAGTGGGAGACGGGGAGGTGGAGGAGGAGTGGGAGAGAGGGGGAAGGGGAAAGGGAAAGAGAGAGAGGGAGGGAAAGAGAGATTGTATTTGTATAAATTCTTTATTTTGTGCATTTTATATAGTGCATGCATGACATAGTAACTTAATAAAATAAAATTCTAAGGAAAATAGCCCTCATATTATATATTTCATATTTTAAGGATAATTTCATTAAATCTCTTGTGATGAACCTTTCAGTGTAATATCCATGATAATTTATGAATCAGACTGTTATAAGAGCAGGTGACTTTGGGTATTTTGTGGGAAGTTGCAAGGGATCCAAATTGGTTTAAGAAGAAAAACATAAAGCATGGTAATTCATTCTATTAATAACTCCAAATATGTGGCAGAGGAGAGTTTCTCAAGGCTATAAGAGAAGGTCGTAGATATCATCCATAACATGAAGCTCCTTATGGAAACTCTAGTGAAGAAGTTAAGAATAAGAGAAGATGGAGGTTACAACTTAGAGGTTAGTTTAGAGGGGAAGTCAAGTAACATGGATGAACCAAAGAGGAAATCTAATAAAGAACATGAAAAGGAACAACCCAGTTCAAGTGTCATGAACCATTAACAATTCTTGTTCAAGAGGGAATAAAGTGTCTACATCAAGCCATATCAAGGTGAGATTAATGCTTTGAATTTAAATCACTAATTATATATGTTAGACATTTATTTTAGAGTTCACCACATAAATGTAAGACCTAAAATTTGATTTTACCATTTGATATTATAGGGATGTTCCTTAACTTGGTGGGAAATCCATACGAAAACCTTAAGACTAGAGTGATACCCTCTAGTGATTAAGTGGGAAGATTTCAATACTCTCATAAAGTAGTTTTATCATATTGGATATGTACAACACCTAAACCTAAAGAACCAGAAGAAATATTCCAAGAAGAATAATCTCATGGCCATAGATTCAAGTAATTAGTGTAAAGAAGCTCATATGTGGATGAGGAAGAGAAAGAAATGACCATTCTCTTCCATATAAAGACATGAACAAGGAAATCTAAAACTGATGTTCTATTCAACTCGAGATCATAGTAAAATTTCATAGCAATAAATTTGGTATTGAAACTGGGACTAGAGACTCATGACCATCCTAGCCCATAACGATTAAGATGTGTCAACAAGGAGGCAAGGATAAAGGTAAAAAAATAGTGCAAAATCAAATTTTCTATTAGTGTTGATTTTCTTGTTGAAGTAGAATTAGATGTAGTTCCACTTGATGTATGTGGAGTGGTATTTGGAATTCCCTATATGTACATGTGTGATGCAATATTCATGCAAAAAGACAACTAGTATCATCTCATCAAGGATGGAAATTCCTTCACCATCAACACATATAATGGAAAATCCAATTCTTTTTGTTTGTAAGTGCCAACCAAGCCAAGAAAATGATTAGTTCTAGAAAGAAGTATTTTTTACTATTTTTTAGATCAAGCCAATTAGTAGAAGAGTCGGTGAGAGAAAAATCATCTTTCAAGGGGTGTTCTAAGGAACAAAACCAAAAAATGGAAGAATTGATATAAAAATATAAGGGCGTGTTTTAAGAGACTAAAGGGTTATCATCCAAGAGGGAAGTTTGTTGATTTTATTGTAGCTTCAATAAGTATTCAAGTCAGCCCAAAAGGAAGAAATTAAATTTTGACTTTCGACCTCAAAAAGTAGAAGTAATCTCCATATTGTTCAAGTCGTCCAACCCCAACGGAAACAACTATTTGAGCTCATTAATTCACTATATAAAAGCACTCAAATTCATCCTCAAAGAACACAATTCAGATCACACACATAACATCTTATATTCATCTATGCAAAGGAGACATAAGAAAACAAGGTCAAAGTTGACTAAGATGATATAGCATTTGACCAAGATTTTATTCTCTCTTTGCTTGACCTCACACATGTGGAAGAGGCCAAAATTTTATGTGAATACTTGTGTGGAAGGAAATTGAATTTCTATGGAGGAATAGGAGGTTGAAATTCAACCTAGTCAACCAGATTGATCGAAATATTTTGGGAAGCAATTTGGTTGTTTAAAGGGTAGTTTGACTAGGTTTGACTAAGGTTTGATTACTAGTCAATTGACTGTATTTTGACTAGAAATATCAAATTGTATCTCTTGTTGAACTGCATAATTTATTTAAGGAAAAGTTGTTGGGTTGTTTTCCCTAGTTACAGTTTTCTCATGGTAAAATTCGTCCCTTATGTTTAGATGACTCATTCATGATCCTACTGTAATTATTATTTTATTGTTGAGATTCCCTATGTATAATTGATAAATGATGAATGTGATATAATATGAGTTGGTTAATGAATAATTACAAAGTAATTATCGTTGTAGGAAATCATAAAAATTCAACATGGTATCAAAGGAAATTTAAAGAGAATCCATTAAAAGTGTAGCCCTAGACAAGTCATGGATGGCTTTCGATGAACTTTTTATGAATCATTGTATAGAGAGCAAGGACCAGGATTATTATTTGAGACACAAACTCAGCCTTATCTGAGTCAAATTTGAACTTGTGTTTGGGCCTTAGTAGCCCTCTGGAGGCTGCATCGAGAGGCATCAAGCCTTGGTTTCAATTTAGAGACTATACACGGATTGAACTTTTAAACAGAATTAATGTTTTTCTTAGAAAATACGAGCTTGAATTTTCCCATGTTTAGGGTAGACCTAAGTCCACTTTTGGAGGTCGTCTTGAAGGTTATTTTGAGCTTATATAGGACAAATATGATGTTTACCTTAACGATTCTCTTGTGAAATATTGGACAATATTTTGAATTCATTTGATATATACTTTAAATTTGATTTGTAAGGTCACTATACCAATTTTTTGTATCATATATTTCATATTGGTATTTCTATTAATGACATCATCACAATTTTGAATATGGAACTTCCATAAGGCATAAAGGCAAGCTACATCTTGTTAAGTAGGATGGACCAAGTATGTTCCATACACTTATGAGGTGTGATACCTTGAATTAAAATTATTGTATGGACATGTGTATATATACTTCCTTTGATTGCATCATACTATACGATATGTGTTCGGAAGCAGTGTTATATACCTTGTAGTATTGTGGGAATATCTTCTACGACTGAGGCGCCATTGCTTGATGTTACAAATTGAATCAAAGGAGAAAAGGTTCTTCACCTATAAAGAAATAAATTCCAATTAGCACATGACAAAATTTGTATTTGGAAGTCGTGGGTT
The DNA here is from genome assembly GCA_000404065.3 of Pinus taeda. Taxonomy (NCBI): domain Eukaryota; kingdom Viridiplantae; phylum Streptophyta; class Pinopsida; order Pinales; family Pinaceae; genus Pinus; species Pinus taeda. The sequence goes on along the minus strand of APFE030666236.1, from coordinate 750 downwards.
ATTTTTTTTTCACAACAGCCCCTATAATTTTCAAACCTTTTATGGGGACCCTCCATGTAAATCTTGGTCAAACGAATTCTTTAATGCTTTAATTTTGTTAATTTTGTGATATTTTAACTTTTCTTATATTTTCATTTTAATTGCTCGATTGCATGTGTTGTGTTGCAATTTTCCAACGGTTCAAATTTTGCCGCATTATGACTTACAATTTGGAAAATATCCTGAGTCAAAGTTTGATTGAATTTCGTTACCTTGACGTAAAATTTGTAAATTTGTATTTTATTATGTTTTTACAATTTATATCAATATGTAATATTTTTTATTAAATTTATTTAACTTTAATTGGTTAAGTTAATTAAAATTAATTTTTTATAAATATAATTTTAACTATTTAAGAACAACGATATAGAGTATTCTCCCCCAGTTTCCCTAGAGGGATTGCAATTTTATTTTTTTTAAACCCACCTAGGGGTTCACTAGACTTTAGGATGACGTGGCGGGAGCACAAAGAATATTCAACACAAATTATAATTAAAGTGGCGGGGGGGGGCGGGATGGGGGGCGTGGTTATATTTTTTAAAATTTTATGGGTAGATCAAAAATACCTTAGAGTGGTGGAGGGCTGGTACTCCACTTATGGGCCTCCACCCACTCCATCCTTTATTATTTCACATGTACATGCATCCCCTCATTTACTTTAACTTTGAAACCATCAAAACATTAAACCATCCTCTTTTGAATTTTTATATT
>APFE030666232.1:1947-56326 GCA_000404065.3 Pinus taeda | reverse complement strand
GAGTTATTTTTGCGGACAAACCTAACCTCCCTAGGAGTCTAAGACTCTCTAGTGACAAAAAAACCAAACAAGAGCAATCCTTCTCTAAACATACATTGTTCTATGAGAACCCAAGTGTTTTCCAATCTTACCTTAGGTCCAACGCTTGTTGTAGCAGTCTAGCCTTGCTAATCCAGATGAGCTCCTCCTTCACTTTAAGACCTGCATACACTAACAAAGCAAACGATTACATAACACCTGAATATCTCATAAAACAAAGCATATTCATCACATAGACCAAGGAGTACATGAAATAATTCATTAACAACAAATCATTGAGAAGAATGGACTTATTTGTATTAAGGAAACTAAAAAGGAACCATTACAACCTGAGCCTTGGTGTTGTGCAAGCTCCTCCCAGGGTCCAACAAGAGATTTCCTCTACTTTGACAAGCTCACCCACTCCCATTATGGCAACAAGGAAGGATAGTGATCTCTCCTCACAAGTCAACAATGGAAGTCCTAATTCCAGCAGCATTTACCCTTTAGAATGTTCAGCTTTCAACCTCCCCTCCTTTGGCCCAATGCCTGTATTTATAGTATTCTAGAGGAGTTTATTCAGTTCCAACATCAATGGGATACTCCCTCTTTTGGATGGGGTAGCTCCTCTCTTGATGGGATAAGCTCCTCTATCATAGGGATGCATGAACCATCTGGAGGCGCTCAATACACGTCAAAAACTCTTCTAGAAGGCTCTAGAAGTGACCACAAGTAACTTTTTAAAGACGAAACTCGCGCCTTTTGACCTTTACAGGGGTACGCACCCAACCTTTGGCTTACAGAGCGTACAAGTACGCAGGTACAATGTATTTGGAGTGCGTACACGCAGGCAAGGTAGAGAGAACCTGCGTACCCAGAGATAAACATGTTTTTAAGTGACTTTCTCTCTCTTTGAAGTTTTGACATGAAGAGCAGAGGTATGGGGCTTGACAAAGAGGACAATATGGCTATTGATGAGGCCATATAAACTGCAGATAGTCAAGGTGACAAATTTCAGTGTAACAGGACATATAGATATAACCACTCTTATAGAATATGAACAGATTCATTTACATAGAAAGTCACAACTGAGACAAGTAGGAATTACATTTTCCAACACTCCCCCTTAATGACTACTTGTCTCGATATCAATCTGCAAAATCTAGTTGTGGTAAAACATAAAAAATAAAATTAAAAATCTATTGATGTCCATATAAAGGGGCAACCATCTACCGGAATGCATGGGTGCCAACCACTACAACCACCAATATACTAGGATGCCCTTCGCATACATGGTTTTGTCAAACATTATAACTGCATACATGTACCTATACCGGAAAATCCCCCTCCATCATCAACATGGGTTTTATTGGATTACCCATAACCATACCCTGGGTTCTATCAGATTACCCTCAACCATGCCAACAAGGGCACTTAGCCACCAAGGCTCAACTCAGACACCAAGTCTCAACTCTACCACCAAGACACTCAACTTAGCCACGAAGACTCAACACAACCACAAAGGCTCAACTCTGCCACCAAGGCACTCAATTCAGCCACCAAGGCTCAACACAACCACGAAGGCTCAACTATGCCACCAAGGCACTTATTTCAACCACCAATGCTCACCATAGACCCAACTTAACTAGAACCAGAGTTTTCTCGGCTCACCCTCAACCATGCCAAAGGTTTTGTCGGCTGACCCTAAACTATCCCTAAAGGAATCCCCATCCACTTCACTCTCACACGTGGTTACAAACCAACACTACAAATACAAAATGGATTTAAGATTACCAAAAAATTTATGGGGCACATATGCCTTATCATTCTTACATTACACACTCCAATTCTTGGAGTTACCAAGTACATACTTTACAGAGACCACTACAAAACATCCTAGACTTGCTTACAATTAAAAATGTGTGACTCATAATACAACATAATATTGAGTATACTCCATAAACACAAACAAAATTTCAAACCCATTTTGATCATTTGCCACTCATCTTGGGTACACCATACCATTTATATGTTGGAACATACCACTACTTTCCCACTTGAATATCATCGACTTTGTACTTTTGAGCCTTTGACACCCTCATTTCTAACTTTGGCATACTAGTCTTGGACCTTCTGTTTTATCTATCATCTGTTAGAGTCACGAATTCTAACCAAATGACTTCACATTAAGGTTGTGAATCTCCATATGTATATTCATACCAACTTCCAAGATGTATTCATCTTCACCTCTATCTTGTGTAAAGCTTATATTTCTATATTTTTGAAGTGTAAAAGCTAATAGAAAAATTATTAATGACTAATGGAAGACTCCTTTACCCTGAGAAATCACTTTCGGTGAGAATGAAAAAATATGGCAGTGTCACACATACTATGACACACAGTATGGACAACGTTGGATCTCATCATAAGCAACAAACATGAGTTGTTCTGCATTTTGGGTCTCTCCATAGAAAAACCATTTGTGACAGTTCAGATCCCATCAAAGAGAGAACGCCCAACCCGAGGTTCAATGTGCCAAAGTGATTGACACAAAAAACCCCGACTCCATTTCGCTCTCCCAATACATCGTCTCTTCTTCGTCTGGATTCTCGGCAAATGCGAGTATTCCAGCGGCACTAGGAGACCCATTGATCTGGTGCTTCTAGCGCTCAGCGTGGATTCATCTGCCGAGAACTTCAACACTTGTCTCTTGAAGCCTATACTGTGTCGTTGACAAGTGGGTTGCTCTGGAAAATTTTGATGATGCAAATAGCCATATCTTCTGTAGATGCTTCAACCTGCCGCGATTTGATGAGAATATCAAGTGTTACAAATTCATGTACTTCATCCTTCTACTCCAGCATTGGAGCATCAATGTTCACCTTTCTCAATGCTTCTGAATAGGCAATTTCACGGTTCTTCATCCAATCAAGTTCTGCTACCACTGTCAGCGTTGGAGGCATTAATTTCAAGGGAGGATCCGTTCCAGGAATAAGAGGGTTGGCTACAACATGGTCCAGGCTAAATTCTTTGTCGGGAAAAAAGTAATTTCCATGTTGGAATGCACATTGCTTTATCATAGAAGTATGAGTTTGCTAGCTTATCTTTGAACTGGACTGCTACATTACATGTACAGTGGGCGATCTCATCGAAATCTCTCTGCCCATCGAAGGACGCGTAATTAACCCGATATTGTTGAGAAAATTGGGCAGTGTTTTACTAAGTGTGTGCGAAATCTGCGTGCTTTTTTACAGTTTTACAAATTTGCAACATAATTTAAAAGAAAATCGTCAGCCTTCTTTCTTATCTCTTCTTACTAGCTCTACAGCACCATGGATCTTGTATCTTGTGATACTTAGCTCCGATACTAATTTATTGGGAAGGCAGAGAAGCTAAAATACAAATTCACCCAAAACACATGAGATGCAGCTCTTCTATTGATCACACAAAACTTAATACTTACAATGAATAGGTGAAGGGTATTTAACCTTTTTGACTAGCAACTTGCCTAAAATATCTTGACATACAACCGTACACCAAAAGTCGTCTATCATTTAATTCAACTTGACTCAAGACTTAACGCTCCATTGTTAACACTTAGTTAACATACTCTCTAATTTTAACCATCTTCTCCATGCAAGAGTAACTGGCTTATTTTAACACAATTTTTTTAATTTTTAATTATCAAATAATTATTTAAAATAAAATAATACATATAAATTTATATATATATTTAAAATCAATTAATAACATATTAATTATTAATATTAATATAAACCTATTTTTTTAATTTATATTTTTCCATTAAAATTTTGTGTTTATTTTTTTTAAAATTACTTTCTAAACAATATATTTTTTAAATGAATTTACATGTCTAATTTTATTAACCTTAACTTCATCAAAAATTTGTATTGTAAAAATTAAATTTAACGTAACAAATTTATGAGATTTATTTCCCCTCAATTTTCTATACATGTATTCTTTGAAAACCATACAAAGATTTCAGTACAATTCGTTGGCCGCACGATTTTGTAAGCGTGTATTCCGTAATACTTGTAACATTACAAAGGTTTTGGTGAGATAATGACCACTGAAAAACAATCATTTGATTTGATGGAAATGTGTTTGCTACATTTCCAAATTAACAAAAATAAAAAAAAAAGTTACAATTAGTTTTCAATGTTTTTCATTCAATTTGAAGGGATTCGCTTTACAAAAATAAATAAAGTCACAACTAGTTTTCAATGTTTTCCATTCAATTTAGAATATTTTCGTATAATTTTTTATATTATCCCAGATTAAGATGCCTAATCTTGTGTTAACACACCAATGTTAATTTGAAAATAAAGTTTCCAAACTTCATTTAGAGAAGAACAGAGAATAACATTAAAAAAATAAATAAAATAAAACAACAGTCTAAGCCAACTTGAAAACTTTTGAAATCTCACAGAAATTTCTGATTTCTTTGCACCGACATATTTGCCCTATCGTTCACGTGCTTTAGAGTACGATCGTTAACTTTATTTCATTATCTCCACCAAATAATCGGTAATCAGTGGCATTAAATTATAATCGGCATCGACGAGTCAGTACGCCCTTTCACATTTAAAAAAAGTGAGATGCAGAAGCTACTATTCGCAGCATCTATATATATAACTAAAATAATATAAAAAAGGTAAAATATTTTATTATAACAATATATGAACCGGTGGTACGGAAATCCATATTCCACATTGATCTATATGTCTATCTATTTTTTTTACTAAATTATCTTCTTACTAAATTGTTAAAATGTTCAAAATTTAAATTTAGTATATTAATTACTTGTATAAAAGTATTTAATTTACATTAATTAATGGATAATTTACTTTCACTTTATTATTTATCTACATCTACTTTATGTTATATATTTAAAATGAATTGAATGCATTGACTATATATGGGACCTTTAGCATTATCATTATTTATATTTTTAATTTGCAAATTAAAATAATATTATATTTTTACATTTTTCTTATTAAAATTAATAGTTATAAAGAAGGAATTATAGGGAAAAGGGGCTTAGTGTTCTAGGTTGGTGTCTAGAAGATCTTTCTTATGAAAAAGTTTTGTGATTTTTTTTTATAAGAGGTTACACATATATCTTGTGTTACTTGTTCAATTTATGAGATTGACATTTTATGATGTTTTAATGCTTAAAGTAAAAATTGACATTCTTTTGATTCATTCATCTCTGAGTATAATCATGATTGATCTGAAATAGATACTAAATCAAGAAGAAAAAGTATTACAGATTCATGTGTAGGAATGCCTATATTATTTAGTGCAATGGATCGAAAAAATTGCGAATAATACAAACATTTAACAATTGGAAAACATAACAATTCAACACATCAACATAGTAAATAATAAACGTGTTCACCAGACTTCCTAGCTACGTTTCATGGTCTAGATTTCAGTGTCAACCTCTATATTATGTCTTCAAGAGCAGATTATTACAAGTGTGAGCTCAAATTGAGTCTCAACACAACAGTGACAAAAACAACAGGGATTTACTCGAAATCCTCAAGTCTACAAGAGTACACAACCGCTTCCTCTTGCTCTCTATCTTCTGCTTTATTTTCCGCTCCCCTCTTCCTCTCTTTGTCTGCCATGGAGTGGTTTTTAATCCTCTTAGCCTTGTCTATTCGCCTTCCCTCTTCAGGCTCTCTAGCTCCCGGCATTGTCCCTTCATCTCCTTCTTAAGCGTTTAAACAATCATTGTAAATGCTTGAATCAGCAAGGCCACCTATTTGTAATGGAAAGGACCACTCGCACGGGTGAAATCCCTGGGAATACATTTCTATGTTTACATAGAGAAATACACCAAAACAATGAGAATTTTTGCCAAGCCGAACTTCAAATGATATTGAATCCAACCTATAATCCTATCGGGTTCGTTGTTGCATCACTATCGCAAGTCGAAAGTGCCCATCTGCCATGGTCTCCTTTGTATTTTGGTGTTATACAAAAATACATTAAAACAATGAAAAACTCAACAAAATGCTGCCTAGCGGATTTAAAATTTTATAGAACCACACCTATAAGCCCGTCGGGTCCGCCTTGATCGCAATCGCATATTACTTGGGCTATGGGTCTTCGTCCCCTCGTTTGTGGTTCTGATCCCACTCGTTGATCTCATTTGTTGATCGTCGATCGACGCCGTCGACATATCGCACTTCGCATGGCCCGCAGTCCATCTAGCATCACCCCTTTGATATACTGCGATGCGATAGTCGCAGTCACATATCATTGTGTCTCCAGGCCTTTGGTAAGTCCTTCCCTTGGAAACCTGTGATGCGATGGTGTAATCGCAGTGGTTGATCTGCACGCTCGATCAACGGTTTACGCTGTGTCGTCGATTGCAGTCGCATTTCCCCTCGGGCCGTCCCCTATACACTTCGCCAATGTGATATCGCCGAACCCTCCAATGCGATCCACCGATTTGATCTAGACCGTTGATCGGTCTGATCTGACGGCTCCTGTGCCACGGAAGTTAGACCTCCGATTAGCTCTGTTTTCCACCATTCTTAATGTTTTTGTTTTGCGATAGTGTTTTCCGATATTTCGAAGACTAAATTTTTTTAAAGGGTTTAAGACCCATTTTGGATCACGCCTTCCCACTGAAAAGCTTTTGGCCCACCAAAAGTTGGTTTTTAGGCACCGATCAAGTGAGGATACTGCTCCTTCACTTGTCTTACTTCTATCCATCGTGCCTTACTTGGATTTGAACCGTTGAGTCCCACTCTTAGGTACTCAACATCCCCTTGACACGTAGTTCTTACCTTCTTGTCCAGAACTATGTCTTCCTATAACTCATTGAGATACTCAGGCAACAAATCCCCAATAAAAAGGCAATTGACTTTGCTCTTCAACATCTTCAATCAATGAAGGTTCATACAATCTCAAGTTTTCTACATTAACGACTGAATAGATCTACATATAAGCTAGCAAATCAAGGTAAAAAACATTTTCACCAATTTTACCAAGTATCTTGAAAGGTCCATACCTTATTGGTTTTAGCTTCTTGCCTTCACCTTACATTCTATCTTTGCTGATATACAGCCAGACTTGATCACCAACTTGAAAACTATGTCTAGCTCTATGCTTGTCATGTCTTGCCTTGTACTTGGCTTGACTTCTTTCCAGTTGTTCCTGTACTTCCTGGTGAATTTCCTGGATTTTTTCAATGAACTTAGTTTCTTTGTCCACATCACTGTGTCCATCAACTACTATGTCTTTTCCAAAGACAAAATCCAAGGGAGACTTTGGTATAAAACCAAAACAAGTGTCTAAAGGAGATCTCTCAGTAGAAGAGTGCTTGGCACAGTTGTAAGCATGCTGCACATAACACAAATACTCATCCCAAAGCTTGGGATGCTCGCTGCAATAGCCTCTGAGCAACTAGATCATTGTCCTGTTGACCACTTCTGTTTGACCATCTGTTTGTCGATGAAATGTTGTGCTCTTGTTCAATCCGGTGTCCATCAACTCCCATAGATTTGACCAAAACTACCCAACAAATCGAGAATCTCGATCAAATACAATAGAAATGGGTAACCCAAAATGAACTCATACAATCTGAATGAACAACTTTGTTGTTTGTTCAGTTGTACCCTGCTTGTTACATGGTATCAAAATACACATTTTACTGAACCTATTCGCAACAACATACAAATAATCATGACCTTTCCTAGATTTTGGTAATCCCTCAACAAAATCCATGGAAACACTTTCCAAAAGACGAGAAGGAATTGGAAGTGGAGTGTACAAGCCTAATTTCCAATTATTAGGCTTGCTTGTAGCACACATAGTACACCCTTTGATATATCTAGAAACTGTCTCATGCATTCTTGGCCAATAACAGAACCTTTGCAATTGTGCAACTGTTTTTCTTACACCAAAATGACATGATATGAGAGAAGTATGTGCTTCTCGGATTATGTTAACTCTTTCAGTTTGTGGAATGCATAACTTTCCCAAATGATATAAGAGTTGGTCCTTTACATAACAATCCAATTCTTCTACTTGCTTGCCACGACTTAAAGTTTTATATACATCTTTAAAATCTACATCTTGAGCACATTGTTCAATGTAACTTTCATTACTGAGTTATGCTTAAGTATAGTTGAAGCATTTATGATTGGTCTTGATAACATGTTTGCAACCTTATTGTGTATGCCCTTCTTATATCGGATGACAAGATGAAATTGTTGTAGAAAACCCATCCACCTATAATGTCTTGATTGCTGCAATTTAGTTTGTGAGTGAAAATACTGAAGTGGTTGATGACCTGTATGTATGATTGTTTCTTTACCCATTAGGTAATGTTTCCACTTTTTCACACTTTGTACTAATGCATACAATTCTTTATCATATGTGGGATAATTAACTACTGCAGAAGTAAATGCCTCAGAATGATAGCATATGGGTTTTTTCATGTTGCATCAACACTGCTCCCATGGCATAGTCATTGGCATTTGTTTCAATCCCAAATGGATGTTGAAGATCTGGCAGTGCTAGTACTGGTTTTGTACTGATTTTCTCTTTTAAGGTGTCGAAGGTTTTCTGCTGTTTGCCTCCCCACTTAAACACCTGTTTCAATCCTGTTAAAGCATGTAATGGAGCTACAATCAAAGAAAAGATAGCAATAAACTTTCTCTAGTATTGTGCTGCCCCTAGGAAACTCCTAATCTCTGTAGCAGATTTGGGTTTAGGCCTGTTTACAATGACTTCAACCTTAGAGGGATCTATATTCAATTCACCACCCCCTACAATATAACCCAAATAATTTAATGATGTTTTCCAAATTCACATTTTGACAGTTTTACATAGAGATTTTCTCTTTTTAAAACATCTAAAGTCTACTTCACATGCTTTACATGGTCTTTCCATGCCTTACTAAAAACAAGAATGTCATCTAAATAAACAATTACAAAATCATCAATAAATGTTCTGAGTACATCATTCATAACTCTCATAAATGTAGCAGGAGCATTAGTTAAGCCAAAATGCATAACCAACCATTCATACAGTGCTTGCTTTGTCTTGAAAGCAGTCTTCCATGCATCCTGTTATGCAAATCTAACCTGATGATAACCACTTTGCAAGTCTAACTTAGAAAAGTAAACCGTTTCTTTCAATTGATCTAATAAATCATCAATACGAGGAAGAGGATAACGATTCTTGATCCTTATTTTATTTAGTGCTCTATAATCAATGCAAATTCTCCACGAACCACATTTATTTCTCACCAGCACGATTGGAGATCCACATGGTGATGTGCTTGATTGTATAAACCCTTTATCGAGCAACTCCTGTACCTGCTTCTTTATCTCTGCATTCTCTAAAGCTGACAACCTGTACATTCCAATGTTAGGTAATGGAGTATCTTGCTGCAAATAAATATCATGTACTATTTCTCGCTTGGGTGGCAGACCTTTTGGTTCTTGAAATAGAACATCATACTCTGAAACAACTTTAACTAAATCAGCTTTTTATTTAGAATCACAACCTTCGAATGCATTGGATTTTTCAGGATCCTTTGCCTTTACAACCATTAGTAAAAGTTGCTTACTTGAATTCACAATTATTTTCATTTGCGCTGAGTTCATGAGAGAATAGTTATCTTTGAGTTTATGAGCTCTTACAATGTATTCTATTCCATTTTTAGTGAGTTGATACTTATTCTTAGCTCTATAGAAAATAGCTTTCCCATACAAGTATGGACTTTCCAAAACAATACCACATATATTCGATGGAACTATATCTAGCTCAACTTCATCTGCAAATGTTGATCCAAAAGAAAACCTAAGTTTACATTATCTTGTTACTTGTAGCTTTGTTTTATCACACACCCAACCTAATGGATATGGATTCTCATGAGGTTTTGTTTGTAATCCCAACTTCTTTACAATTGTTTCAGAAATCAAATTTACTTGTGATCCACTATCAAATAAAGTATCAGTATTATTGTACTTGGAAATTACTGTAATATGAAAAAGATCATTTATTTCCCTCTCATTACTTTCATTATCAATAGACTGTGCATAATTACTTGTGGATGCTTTAGTATCTTTACCTTTATAACCTATGGTTGTAATTGTTGTTTCATCACTTGAATCTAATCCCAAGTCCTGTTGAATAGCAACAACGTTCTTTTTCTTCTTTCCACCGAACTTCTTAGGTTTCCGTTATGGATGCAAAGACCAACAATGTACCTCATTGTGTTCTTATTTCTTGCAATGAGTGCACGAAGGTTTATCCTTCTTTACAATGTTTGCTTTCCTCTCCTTCCATTTCAGTTTCTTCTTTTCCTTGCTCTTGCTTACAAAATATTTAGATGATCCCCCAACCTCTAGGTCGACATTCTTACCTTTAGCTTTTAGATGTGTGGCTTGAACTGATACATCATCTAAGCTAGTGGGATTAAACATGAGAATCATATGTTTTAAATAACAATGAATACCAACTATATACTTCAATAATGTCTTAGGTGAATCTAATGATATACCTAGAGTTAAAGCTCTCTTTCTGAATTCCTGAGTATAAATTTGTACACTTTGACTCTTCAGCTGACGAAGAGTTTGCCAACTCATCCTTGCTTGCTGCATGTAAGCTAAAGGATATAATTGCTTTTTGATAGCAGAAACAAATTCATTCTAGGTAGAAATGATTTTACCATGTTTTTGCATCAACTTGTGTCATGCCTTCCCACCATACTAGTGTCGTTCCTCCAAGTTGAAGGCTAGCCAGCTAAATCTTCTTCCTTTCTGAATCAACATTTTGTACCCTGTAATATACATCAATTTGTCTTATCCAATTATCTAGATTTTCTGCATTGAGTTCTCCATCATAAATTGGTAAATCAAACTACACATCTAATTTGATTAAAGAAGTTTTCTTCTTGTTCTTAGAAGAGCTAGTGTTATGCGAAGAAGATGATGAAGGTGATGATGGAGGAGATGGTGGAGGAGGCATTCCTCCTTTTACTTTGCCTTCAGGAGAGGCAACTAGAAAAGTTTTCTCTGCTCCTTTGTCTAGTTTGGGTGTTGAATTGCTGTCACCTTGACCCTTCTTAAATTCCAGATACATCTCTTCCACCATAGCTCGGATTGTCATAAAAATTTCTATACACTGAGATTTTGATCCTAATTGAGCTTCTTCTGCCATTCTCCTCTGAGAATAGACTCTTCAAATCTCTGGATTAGCCTCAACAAGTTCTCCTTCTCCTAGTCTAAGCTTTAATCTAGTTAGCATTCAAAATCCAGCACAAGCTTGTCTAACCTTAATACAACCAAATGCTCTGATACCACTTGATCCGAAATGGATACTAAATCAAGAAGAAAAGGTATTACAGACTCATGTGCAGGAATGCCTATATTATTTAATGCAATGGATCTAAAAGATTGTGAATAATATAGACATTTAACAATTGGAAAACATAACAATTCAACACATCAACACAGTAAATAATCAAGGAGTTGACCAGACTTCCTGGCTACGTCTCCTAGTCCAGCTTTCAGTGTTGACCTCTATATTATGTCTTCAAGAATAGACTATTACAAGTGTGAGCTCAAACCGAGTCTCAACACAATAGTGACAAAAACAACAGGGATTTACTCAAAATCCTCAAGTCTACAAGAGTACACAACTGCTTCCTCTTGCTCTCTGTCTTCTGCTTTATTTTTTGCTCCCCTCTTCCTCTCTTTGTCTGCCATAGAGTGGTTTTTAAGCCTCTCGGCCCTGTCTGTTCACCTTCCCTCTTCGGGCTCTCTGGCTCCCAATCATTGTCCCTTCATCTCCTTCTTGAGCATTTAAACAATCATTGTAAACGCTTGAATCAGTGAGGCCACTTGTCTATAACGGAAAGGACCACTGGAGCAGGTGAAATCCCAAGGAATATGTTTCTTTGTTTACATAGAGAAATACACCAAAACAATGAGAATTTCCGCCAAGACGGACTTCAAATGATATTGAATCCGACCTATAATCCTATTAGGTCCGTTGTTGCATCGCTATCGCAAGTCATAAGCGCCCATCTGCCATGGTCTCCTTTGTATTTCAGTGTTATACAAAAATACATTAAAACAACAGAAAACCCGACAAAATGCTGCCTAGTGGATTTCAAATTTTATAGAAATGCACCTATAACCCCACCGGGTCTGCCTTGATCACAATCACATATCACTTGGGCTATGGGTCTTCGTCCCCTCGTATGTGGTTCTGATCACACTCGACATATCACACTTCTCACGGCCCGCAGTCCATCTGACATCACCCCTTTGATATATTGCGATGTGATATTTGCAGTCGCATATCGCTGTGTCTCCGGGCCTTTGGTAAGTCCTTCCCTTGGAAACCTGCGATGCGATGGTGTAATCGCAGCCGTTGATCTGTGCGCTCGATCAACGGTTCGAGCTGTATCGCCGATCGCAGTTGCATTTCCCCTCAGGACGTCCCCGATACACTCCGCTGATGTGATATCGCCGAACCCTCCAATGCGATCCGCCGATTTGATCTGGATCGTTGATTGGCCCGATCCAACGACTCCTGTGCAGCGGAAGTTAGACCTCCGATTAGCTCTGTTTTCCGCCATTCTTAGTTTTTTTCTTCTGCGATAGTGTTTTCCGATATTTTGAAGACTAAAATTTCTTAGAGGGTTTAAGAACCATTTTAGATCAGTGATTTTCACTAAGATCTTGCTTTAAATTTTCTAGATAATGTGTGATGGATTTAAGCAAATTCCCTAGATCTAATGTAATAACAAATCATTCAAAGAATATAGGGGATGAAAACAACATACATGTACATCCATGTAGGTTGATGTAGTTTGTAGACCCCTTTGAGTTATAGGAAACCCCACTGCAATATGAAGATTTCGCTTCAAACTCTTCAATATGATCTCCTACACACATACACCATTAAACAAGACAATGTGTGCCTTCGTGGAAGGCAATTTTACTTGCCCCATAAACTATAACAATAACCAAATCATATTCGTACATAAAAAAATGAAATAAAGAAGGAATTCATAATTTCCATTCATAAATAAGAATAACACATGACATGTTATACCTTAGTTAGACAATAGATTCTCCTCTCATCCTTGGCCCTCCTCTTCCCTCGGCTTAAAAATAGATTGGGCTCATCTCACATGCAAGAGAAGAATATACTAGCAAAGATTCATTAGCGTTACTGAGCTACCTCTCTTTCACTCATCTCTCCCTTGAGATAGTCTCACTATATAATCCTTTCCTAAGTCCAAGAGGATATTTCTAGACATAGTGGCATGAAAATTCAAGTCCAAGAGGATAATTCTAGACACCGTGGCATGAAAAGTCAAGAATTTTCTCCAATAATTGACTCTCATCCAACTCAGGAAAACATGGGTTAAGTTGATCTCCTTAGGAATGACCTATTCCAGAAGTTTGACCTCCACCACTCCTAGGATGAAGGCAAGTTGTGTACTCAAGTGCTAGGCTATATAGCTGCAATGGAGCACGAGGTGATGTAATACCCCATAAATTTTAACTTTCACAAACAAATATCGTGAACTATTATTTTAAATTTAGGCACCTGAATAGCTGGCAGACATTATAATAAATACTGCAAATAGTTTGATTTCAGTAATAATAAATAAACAAATACATATTGATGAGTGACAATAATGAGTATGGATTTTGTCCCGGATGCGGGTGACAACGGAGGACGGTGAGGTGGTTGCCAACTGGGTTGGTGTGTGGCGAGATCACATGGCCTCCTGCAGGGTGACACAGTGGTCCAAAAATGGCATTAAACATCGCCATAATTGCACCTCAAGTAAGCGCTGCCATAACTCTTTTAACCACCATCAACCTCGGTTCAAGGTAATGATGAACTGTTGGGAAAATACCACCTTTGTTCCTGCCATTCCTCCCCTACAACCTTGGCCCCTGTAATGCCTCTGCCCTCATGTAGTGGCGGCACCCAGCTCCCGCACTACCACTGGGATACGTTGTAATCTTTATTGCTGCATCGATTTTGGCTTGGGCATCCAATTCACCCACAGCCTGCATTTTCAATTTCTTATCCCTTCGGCCCTGGTTGCTCATCCCTCTACTAAATTGTCTTTTAGCTCCACTGCGACACTGCACCCCATTGAGCCTAATTCGGATCGAAACTCGCCTCCATTTGCAGACAGCATGGTGCGGCATAGGATGCGCAGCCATAGGGGTGGGAACCGAGGAAGCTTGAGTCACTCCCAGCACTCTTTAGCTTCAGAGACCACTTCCTCTCTAGTTGAGTAGAATACTGGTCGCTACCCAAATACACGCAGTGGAAGAGGTCGCTTCCACTCGGTGGCCTTTGCTACGCCTCCCAGCAACTTCCCCTCCACTTCCAACCCATCTCTTAGAAGCACTCCACCATCTCCCCAGCTGCATTCCTAGAATTCCCAATTCACGTTCTGCTCCGCCCTGAACCAGCCCCTCATCACTGCCACCATCACCATCAACTTTCATGAGGAAAAGAAAAATTGTGAAGCACAAGACTTCGAGGTTTGAGGTTGACGCATGGAAACTGAGGAACAAGGAGCAATGGGAGATGGTTGCACTATAGCAATGGAGCTCTCGAACACTGCTGGTGGTGGACACAACATAGCGGGGAGCGGCCATACCAAGGCCAAAACAAAACTAGCTCAAACAAGTCTTCAGGGTGCAAAGGAGGGGAGCCAAGAATAGCAAATCAGACACGCAGAGAAGGAAGTACAAGAGGCTTCGTAGATGAACTGGGTCATAGACGAATACTGTTGCATCATCAAGGAAGAACAACTGGAGTTGCAGGCTAGCGACACCGAGACTTCACCGATGGCAAGTGGCGACATGGACGAGTACCGATGCTTCATCGTGGAGGAGCACCCTCCGTCGCCGCCACATCCCTAGCCGTCACCTTGATGCCGTGTGTTCGCTACCTGGTCTACCACCTTTCTACCACTCAACATGCCATGCGTCTGCCTAGTAGATTGCCACTCAGCATATAACGTGTCTTAGGTTCATTGGGACTCTGGTTTTTAGCTTCTGTTTTCAATGGGTTTTTTTTGGGGAAAACTTAAAATTTTAGGCTCTTCAGTTGGGTTTACTTTTTTCTAGTCTCCTCAGATACAATGACATAAAACTGGATAATTTGTTGGTTTCCCCTGCATGGGCAGCAAGATATTTTTTGAGACATTTCGGTTAAGAACTGGTTTCCCTTCTGGGTAGTTCAAATCTAGTTTTTTTTGTTGGTTGATGCCTCTCCTCTGGCATAGCTAAGTACAGGCTTCTGCCTTAGTGTATGATACTTTTTCTTTTTACCTTAATAGAACTAGCATAACTTATAAAAAAAAAATGAGTATGGATTGTGATTTTATGGAAGAGGACTCCATTTGACTCATGCCAAACTGTGAAATACAAATGGCATGTCTAAGAACTCTAATTTTTTGAAAGGGAAATTTTGATGGAGGACAAATAACAAATTTTAAGGGGCCACCTAGAATAGAGGGGATATACCCTGATGGTGGAATAAATCCTAGGAAACAATTAATTGGCATGGAGAGTTTTTCTGCATGATATGAAGTTAGGAAGGGTCAAGGTTGAGTGCATAAACACCTAAAGAGAAGAGGGAGTCTCAAGTCGTGGGAGCACAATGCAGGTGTTAGGTTGAGGTTGCATCTATGACTTCCATCATCTACTATTGAAAAGAGAAATTTGCAAAAATAATTAATAATAGGCATGAGGAAGTTGTCTCTATAAAATCACAATCTAGGTTTGGGGGTTTCTCAGTAAAGAAATTTGGCTTACCGATTGACAACGGATGGGTGGAACATCCCTCATCAATTTGTGCCATCCATCTAGTTACAGGTTCATCTCATCCTTAATCCATGTGTTATAGTAGTAGTATAAAATGACACGATTAGCACTATTAATACTACATGTAAGATCTCTTAATTTATTTACCAATTCCTTGATTTATGTTGCGAAAAATGTTACAATTTCTTTATGTATTTAGAAAGAAAATGTTACAACTTCTTTATGTATTTAGAAAGAAAATGTTACAACTTCTTTATGTATTTAGACAAAGAATGTTACGATTCCTTATGTATCTAGATAAAGAATGTTGTAGTTATTTATGAATTTAGAAAGAATAGAAATTGGGTAGGTTTGACCGTCAATTTATCAAAATTGTTATGGGATTACTTTCAAATGAGGATCATTCTTCACATAGGAATCACATAATAATTTTATTGCCTACAAAAACCCTAGAGTCATATTAACAAGGGGAAATTCTAAAGACCCCTTTAATATATTATTATTTTAAATAATTTGTGAATAGGATAATGGCCACCTAAATGAATATACAAGGGATTATAAGGGATTATAATTGAATGTATGCGGTTGCGAAATGATCTTCCTATCTAGGGCGACCATAGCGGACCCAAAGCATTGGAAGGAAAGGCTATGCAATTAATCTCTTGGAGCTAACACAACAAGAAGTATTAAACTAACTAAAGAACAAACTTAGTGCCAGATAGATTATCATCATAGGCTTTGTTTTCTCCAATTTAAAGAAACAGGGAAAAAATGATGATGGTAGCAAACAAGAGTAGAGTTAAATGTAGATATAAAACTAGTGGTATTGCTTGTAGAAAGGATTTTAAGCAATGCAAACTCCAGATTTAAGAATACAATTATGATCCCAACCCTTATGGGGCCATTACTACCTTAAGTATGAGTTTCTCAAGTAGGGAAAATCACCCTATGAGTTATGCCATGCCCAAAGAAAAGATAAAAACAATGAAAAAATACCAACCTTACAATTATTCATCTAAGAAATACATTTTATGCATATAATCATAACAACATTAAAGAAAAAAAGGAAAATTACATATGTAGCATAGGAAACGCATGCCATAGTTTGTTAAATTATCTAGAGGGCCAAACCACATATATGAATTCAGAGTCAAAGACACAAGTAACAACATCAATATTACTTACATTGCACATTAGAAGCTCTACAAATTTAAGGCATGGTAAACAGAGAGTCAATGTTACATAATGGAATAATCATTTCACTAAGATGTGATGCCCTTACCCTATCCACAACCAAAAAATATTTGTAGAAGAAAACACTAGCGAATAACGACATCAAATATTTAACAAAAATAATTTTCTTTTATTAACCCTAAGATGTATGTTTAACGAATCCATGAATACAAGGAATGGGGTCCTAGGGTGTTAACCCTCCCCCAATTTTTCAAGTACAAGTTATATCAAGTTACATGACCCTACATACTAGTCACATCTACAAAAGAGGGGGGTTATGTACAAAACAAACAAGCATAACAGGTGAAAAAAGTCCACATGCAAGTGTCCATCCTCTCATGATTATGTTGAGTAACACTAAATGTGATAAAAGAATTTAAGATTGGGTTTGTGGACTGTCTTAACTCTCCCCATCAAACCATCACTCAAAATTAATAAATTTCTCAAGAGGTCATTAACAATTTGAATAAAGTGAACCAAAAAAAAGGAGACAAGACCCAAATTAACTAGAGAAAAAAATTATATAATTATTAACAATACCTATAATGTCATTGAAACCCATCGAAATTTCTACACAACACAAGAAAATTACTACCACAATAGGGATAAACTTAAAAAAATAACATGGGTAGTTTATGTCATCGATACTCAAAGTTTGGAAATTCAAAGGGGGAAGGGGAAGTAAGAAAAGACCACATACAACCATAGTTGTTCAAAGGAAGAAAACTTGAAATCGATAGAAAGGGAAAACAATACAGTGGCAACCCCTTTTGAAGTTGTAATTTCCCTACAATATAACCACATGTAATAATAATATACCAAGAAAACATGCAGAGCCAAGGGAAGGGTCGATAAGTGAAGGTGTCACAATGACCCTTAGTGTAATCAGAGACAATAGTAATAGAGTAAGAGAATACCTAGAGCCAAGGGAAGGGTCAGAAAGCAAAGGATTGCAACGGAACCCTGATGTAACCACATACAATAATAACAAAGAAAGAGGATACATAGGTCCAAGGGAAGGGTTAACGAATGAAGGCGACGTAATGAACACTCTAGAGACATAGCTCCTGAAACATGTCTGTCATTTGAACCCTAGGTTCAAGATTTACTTATTGGGAGATAAAAATATGCTATCCATGTGTCCACCAACCATGAACATGCCCTTGGGATTAACTTTGGTCTAGATGGTATCCAAAAATTACTATCAATTCCACATCGACATCGATGACCACCGTTGAGCCAAAATTAAAGGGTCAAGAAAATGAAAGCATGTGAATAGGGTGATATGATTTAGAATATTAGTTTGTAGTGCTAAGATCTTCCTCATATTATAGAAAAATGCTTTCAATGTGCTTAAGGACTCATAGATTTTTGCAAGTGAAATTATGAGTTTTTATGTTAATTTTATGAGAAATTTAACATAAACCAGAAACTGAACAACAATATAAACATGTACAGAACAACATCAAAAGCACATTACAACAAGCACATGATAAAGGAATTCACCCCTCCTGGGCTACGTCTCCTTGGTCCAACTTCCAATGGCTTGGGCCTCTCTATTATGCTCAAAAATGTAAAAACCAGTGTTTAAAATGCTCAAATTCTTCTGAAACCTGCTCCAATGAGTCCAGAATGTCCAAAAATGGCTAATTTAGCCTCTTTTTGAAACCAATTTGGTGGAAACTTGAAGAATTTATGACTTCTTCTTGTTTTCCCACTATTCATTCCACAAATTTCTCTAAACCCGACATAATCCCACAAATTTGCTCCAAAATCCACTAATTGAGCGAGAATTTTGCCGCCTAGTGGGCCATAACCTATCGACACAACTGTTTTATTGCAAATCGCAATCGGCACCGACTACTCTATCGTTAATCACAATCGGTGTGGAAACCAACAATCTTATGGTTCGTGATTGCAACGGGGCGATGTGTGATTTGGCAGACTTGACAGAACAATTAACTGGAACCTATAGTCGCATCACATCCGAGAACCTATCGCATTTCACAATCGGTGGAGAACTGACGAGTAATGTAATGCAAGACTTTGCTCTACGATGTGTGATATTCGATTGCAATATCGCAATCGCAACTTAAACATGCCGAGGGCCAATTCTTAATGTTGTTGCAATTTGTGATTTGTGATGTGCGATCATAGTGCAACCTAGTACTTGTCGGGGTTGATTCATCGCATCACAACTTCAAGGTCAATCCTTTAACACATTTCCACCTGTCTTTTGCGAAGTGCAATTGTGATTTATTGCATCGCAACCCTGACTGTTCTAGGGTTGATTTATTGCATCACAATATGCGATTTGCAATATGCAGGGCCCAATGATAGCTTGCCACTTATCACCTCCTCATTCGCTGAAGGACCTTGCCACATCATCCAATCCTCCCATGCGAGCAAGTCAAACCTGAAATTTGACTTGCTATAACTTCTGTATACGACCTTGGATTTGAGTGTCATTTGCACCATTGGAATGAGGATGACGAGATCTTCTATCTGAAGCTAATTTTATCAAGATTCTGACACTTTGATTTTTAAGCCTAATTTTGAGCACCTGATCACTCCTTCCCACTGTAAGCCTTTTGGAACCAAAATGATCACTTTCAACTTTTCAACAGGTGAGGGTATAATTCCCTCACCTTTCCAATCTTGATCCATTGATCACTGAATTGGAACTTGTGATCTCCATGATTCTTTTCATTCCTTTCTATGTACTTGCCTTTAACCTTTTCAAGTTGTTCTTGCACTGTTTGAGGTACCATTTGGAGTCATTTAATGAACTCTTTGGCCTTGTCCATTTTACTATCAGTAGTAACATCCTTCTTACCAAGATGATAAAATAAACTATGATGCAAATGGTAAACAAATTCCTCCACTTGATTCCTTTGACTCAAGCTTGAATATACATCTTGAAAGTACGGATTTTTATGAACATAGCTTTCATGTAAAACAAAATGATGCTTGAGGAAAGTAGTTATACAAACTATAGGCTTAAAAATTACATCAACGAACTTGTCGCTTATAGCTTTCTTATACCTTTTGACTGACTGGAATAGTAGAAGAAAACCCATCCAATGGAAGTGCCTTTGTTGCTGCAACTTAAACACTTTATCATTCAAAATTTCTGAATGAAAATAAATGGGATTACCACATTGCATAAAGACTACACCCATGGCATAGTCACATACAATAACCTGAAACTTAAATGATTGTCTCAAGTCTGGAAAAGAAAGTACTAGAGCTGTACTGATATTTTGTTTGAAAGCATCAAATGTCTCTCGTTGTTTGCCTCCCCACAGGAAGAACTTTTGCACAGCTTCCAATGAATGCAAATGAACTACAATAGAAGAAAAATTAACAATATTTCTCCTCCAACATTGGGTTGCTCCCAAAAAACCTCTTATCCAAATGACTATCTTGAGCCTGCCTGCGTAAATTGCGAGCAGATCAAAGGAATTTGTGGCTTCATGGGGATGTATGATTATTTCACATGTGTCTGCAGGAATGGAGTCAATACCACCACAGACTATTACAACATCAATCTTGGAGAGGTCTAACTTCATTTCACCTTCTCCACATCCCACACAGGCTGCCAAAAATCCCTTGGGAACCTTAACATGCTTGGAAGAACCCATTTCACAACTCAAGTACATCAAAGAAGTTGTATCCAACATATACTTTGAGATCTTCATAAACAAATGTTCTTGACATATGACATGAAGTATTTTTTTCTCACACATGACATGTTCATAATGAGATTTTCTAAAAGTGAAAATGTCATCCAAATAGACTATCCTGTCTAGAAATGGCTTCAACACATCTTTCTTCATATGCATAAAAGTAGTAGGAGCATGGAAAATACTGAAAAGAATAACAAGCCTTCAAACAAACCTTGCTTGGTTTTAAATTTTGTCTTCACTATATCTCCTTCAACAAATCTACTTTGATGAAAACCACTTCTTAAATCCCATTCAAGGAAATGCTGACCATTCTTCTTAGGTGCCAAAACAAGAGGTGCACCACATGGTAAAGGAGTAGGCCGAATGATCCTTTTATTCAACAATCCCTAGATTTGCGTCTTAATTTATGCGCTTTCCATCACTGACATCCTGTACATGCCAATGTTAGGAAGAAGACACTTTTGCTGCAACTGTAACTCAGGTTGGATTCCCCTCTTGGGAAGTAATCCCTTTGGTTCTTGAAATATTTCGTCAGATTGGTTAGCAATGTCAAACAAATCAGTTTTCAAATTCCAATTACAACCATCAACTGCTTCATAATCAATATTATTTCTCGGATTTGATCATGAGAAGCATAAAATTCTTGCTGGAATTCCCTATTCTTTTCATCTACCTTGCATTAACAAGCAAAAGATTTGTTTTCTTGCTGTGAGCTCTCACAATATATTCTACTCCATTTTTGAATATGTGATTTTTTTTTTCATGTCAATGGAAAATAGCTTTTTTGTCATAAAGGTATGGGATGCACAAAACAATGCCACAGATATCTGATTGGAATTTGGATTAGGGGCCAAAATTTTCTAAAAAATGAAAGTGTCTGGAATCACTCGAAACCTATATGATTGTGTCCATCTCATCAAGACGGTCGTAACACAATTCGTTTCACTGAAAACCGAGTCCGGATGAAGGAGAAAAGTCCTGTTGTTCGTTTTCCTAAACAGTTAAAAAAATTGCAGAACAAGATAGAATGATGACATAGAAATATAGTCAGCATGATGGGAATCTTCTTCAATTTTTGACCAATGAGGTTGTGACAAGTGCCACTTCAAGATTCACCAATTTGGTTGTGTGAAGGTGAAATTGCCCAATGTCCTCCAAGGTGGAATTATTGGTTCATGGTGAATATTATGTGGAAATCGTTATATATATATATATATATCTATATATATACTATCTATCTATACTATATATATATATATATATATATATATATATATATAAATATATATTATATAAAAAATTACATAAATTTCCAATTATATACAAATCCGCATATGTATCAATCCAAAGTCACGATTATATTCCAAGCGCATTTAAATATCACATGGTATAGTTAAAGTCCAAAGACATTGTATATTTTTATATGGGGTGGAAAAATATGTGTGAAGGGATGGGCGGAGGGCAGGTCGAACCCATGATATCCGCCTCCCAATTCCATCGCAATACCATTGGACCATCAGCGGGATTTGAAAACTATGGTCGCAATCCTATATTTAAACTTACCAATAATTGCCGATGGCAGGAGCGGAGGGAGCCAACCCCGTAGTCTAGCTCCCTCGCCATATGACCACACGATGTAACCCATGGCTAGCACTAACAGGAAAGCGTGATTAGTCTGCCACTAATCCCGTTTAAATTTAATTAATCTGTGATTAAGGTTGGAGAAATTTTTGGAGGTGTGCTGAATTCGATGGGACTACCAGTTTTGGCAGTGCTAAATGGAGTCTTCTCCAATTTTAGTGGAGGTTTTCTAGGCCAAACTAGAGAAAGCCATAGATTGCTCAATTTTTGACCAATTTTAAAAAGTGAATAGTCATTCCTAAATGATTTCGACATTCTAAACTCATTGGTGTAGGTTTCAAAGAAAACATAAGACTTCTACAGGTGATTTTTCCACTGGGAAGTTCAAGGAAGCCTAGGGCCACCAGGAAAGGAGGTCATGCCTAGATCAGCCAGAGTCAGTTTTGAGAGATATAATAGTCATTTTTGGGGTTTTTGGGTCCTCTAAACACAATGGAATAGGTTTCAGAGGCTATGGAGCACTTTGATATGTAATTTTTCCACATTGAAGTTTTATGAAGTCTAGGGCCATGAGGGAGGAGGTCATGCCCAAAATAGTTGTGGTCCATTTGCAGAGTTTGGAGAGTCAGCTTAGGGGTTTTGGAATTCTTTGAATTCATTGAAGCGGGTTTCAAGAGATGTAGAGCATTGTAAACTGTATTTTTTATATTTTGAGCAAATACAAAGGCCCAAGCCATGGAAGATGGACCAAGGAGATGTAGTCCAGGAGGGGTGAAATCTTTTATCAAAACACCGTGCTGAGTGTTTTTCTTGATGGTTTTTTGTTCATTTGCTTGTTGTTGTTCAATACTTGCTTTCATGTTATTATGCTCATGATTTCACATAAAACTTGACATAAAATTTACCTGTTTCCAATCACAAACAACATAAGAGAACACTGCACATGAAGCAATAGTCAAGCATGTGTTTTTAAATATGTAAATTAAATTAGCACAACAAAACTAACATTAAGATACAAATCAAGTTTGTATCAAATCAAAGGTTTATTTGCTTGATTGCTTCAGATTTGTGCAAGGATAATTAATCGTGTGC
The DNA here is from genome assembly GCA_000404065.3 of Pinus taeda. Lineage (NCBI taxonomy): Eukaryota > Viridiplantae > Streptophyta > Pinopsida > Pinales > Pinaceae > Pinus > Pinus taeda. The sequence goes on along the minus strand of APFE030666232.1, from coordinate 32,847 downwards.
AGGTTTATGTGATGACAACTTCAACAAGTGATGTCTCTAATCTCTCTTCCTTAGCAAGATTATTTGATGAAGAGATGTAGTAGGAGTTTTTCACCATGAGATATATGGTGCAAGAGATGATTGAATATAGGAAGGATAAAAATATACTTCAAGAGTAGTTGATGGCCATGAAAGAGGAGAAGCAAGAGCTTCTTGAAAAGATGCATGATATGGAGATTTTACTCCATGATGCCAAAGATACCGTAGTCAAGTATGTGCATGAACATGAGGTATTTGATACAATTTTATCTTCAATTTCCTCTCAAAATGAATGTTTTTGGGCTTTTGAAAGACACACTAGAGGAATAGGGTCCAAGTTATTGATGAAGATGGGCTATGAAGGTAAAGGGTTAGACACACATGCACAAGGCATAGTTGAGCCAATTGTTGTTGAGGAAAGGCCTAGGTATTTGGGTCTTAGTTATGGACAACATGATGGAGAATGCTCCAAAGCCAAGGAGGCACATGAAGAGGTTCCAAGAAGAACTTTCATTACATGTTCATACCCTCAAGCTTGTGAAGATTGTGTTCATGAGGAATGCAAAAGTTGTATACCTGCTTTGCAAGAAGATGATCATAAGCATGCAACTAGTGAAAAGGGAAAACAATAGAATGATGAAATATCTAAGGTTATTAACACCATTGTTGGTATTCCAAAGAAAGCCACTACCTCTTCAAATTCACCTCATCAAGAAGGCGACAAAGGTGAATGTTCAAGGTATAAATCTGCCTTTAATCAAGTTTCTTTTGATTATGTTGAACATGGTAAATATTCATGTAAGAATTGGAGAAAATGTTCATGTTCCTTTTGTGGTTTGAATAACCATAATGTTTCAAGACGTTGGAAGAAAATGGCCAATACAAGAAACTTTCAAAGAAAAAGTGAGAGAAAACCAGAGGTCCATTGGATAATGGAAACCATGTTGCAAAGAAGATGCTATTGTTTTGCATTCATTGCCATAAGCAAGGTCATCTCATAGACAAATGTTGGACTTTGCATCCAAAAACTCATCCAGGACATGTGAAGAAGGTGGAGAGAGATTATGACAAAGATGGAAAAGATGATTTCATAATTGATGTGGGTCAAGATGATTCAGCTACACATCAGCCGCAAGAATCACCATTGAAATGGTTTGCTAAAAGGTGGATTTCTTATCCAAATAAGGCTTGTATTTTTTTTGTTGATAGATGCAATTCTTTGCCTTATGAATGCATTACTTTTCTGTTGAAAGTATGTTGAAACTTGTATGATGCAAGATGTTGAAAGTGGAGTTCTTTTTGACTCACTTTAATGTAGCAAATAAAGCAATTTGTGGTTACAAGTTTTCATGCAAATGCATTTCTTTTGAAAGCATTCTTGATGTTGCATATTTTCGCCAGGAAGGTGTGTGAAAGTGGTGTATGTTACTCACTTCATTTGCAGAAAATTTGTCAATTCAACTCTTATGTATCCATACATGTTTTTGGGCTTATTGTACTTGTGTTTGTACTTGAGTAAGAATTGAATAATTATACACATGCATGAGAGTTTGTGTGTGTGTGAACAATGAAACTAGCAACATCCATGAGTGATTGACTTGTATTGGTCAATTGCTTTGTTAACATGTATGATTGACAACTTGAAAATTTTCATTGTGTTTAGATACATACATGAGTGTCAACTTGTGTTGATTGTTATATGTCATATCGACTTGGAAGAGTTGATTTTATCTTCGAAGATGAGAGGGAGTTGTTGCCATGTTATTGCATGAGATGTGAAATTCTTGTTGGCTATGCAAATTAAAGAACTATCATGTTTATGTACATGTTTATGTTTGGCTCTTAAGTCAAGTTAGTTGTTGGAGCATGTTTATCGACTTATGTTTGGTCGATGATGTTTTGTTGATTTGTGTTTAATCAATATTTTGTACATCAAGATGCAAGAGTACATGGCGATGTTACATGTTGTGACAATTGTTTCTTTGAAGGAGTAAAAGACTGGGTCATTGATTTACAATTGCTTGATGTGTTTTTCCATTTAATGGGTGTTTCTTGTGACAAGATGTTACAAGATGGTGGAAGGTCCACTCTTGAGCAAGATGTTCATGCTTAGCCTTCATTCTCAAAATCATGACATGAGCAACACTCTGAACTGAAGGATGATAGAGGCAAGAAGCAAAAAGTGGACAAAATGCCAAAACTTTTCAGCCATTGTAGATCGTTGTATGTGTTGACGCAAAGATTCTCAGTGGGAAAGTTATTAGTTTGTATCAGTTTTCCAAGCACCAAGGGATTGATGTGGTACATCAAAGGTATTTTGCAGCCAGAAAATGTCCAGCAAGTATTGGATTGGGTTATTGACAAAGGGAGAATAGTGGTTGAGGGACATAGCCATTTGCAGTGCAAGGCATGTCAGTGTACCCAAGTGGTTCTCATGGAGATTTATTCAAGTAGAATCAGTTTATAGAACTTGGGAAAGAGAAGAGTGTTTAGCTCTCATCAGATAACCAACTTTTGTGAGTCCAAAAGCCAATCAGTGGGAAGGAGTGATCGAAATCTGGATTAGGGGCCAAAATTTTCTCAAAAATTAAAGTGTCTAGAATCACTCGAAACCTGTACGACTGCATTTGTCTCTTCAAGATGATCGCAGCGTAATTCATTTCACTGAAAATCGAGTCTGGATGAAGGAAAAAAGGCATGTTGTTCATTCTCCTAAACAGTTCAAAAAATTGCAGAATAGGATAGAATGATGACATGGCAGTAAAGTCAGCATGATGCGAATCTTCTTCAGGTTTTGCCCAATGAGGCTATGACAAGTGTCACTTCAGGATTTGTCAGTTTGGTTGTGTAAAGGTGAAATTACCCAACGTCCTCCAAGGTGGAATTATTGGTCCATGGTGAATATTATGTGGAAATTGTATTTTTTAATATATATATATTAAATATATATATATATATATATATATATATATATATTATATATATAAACAAACATTATAATACAAATATGCATATGCATCAATCCAAAGTCCATGAACTATATTCCATGTGCATTTAAATATCACATGGTATAGTTAAAGTCCAAAGGCATCTTATATTTTTATATGGAGCGACAAAATATGTGTGAATGGATGGGTGGAGGGCAGGTCGAATCTATGACATACCCCTCCCAACTCCATTGCAATACCATTGGACCATTGATGGGATTTGAAAACTATGGCCACGATCCTATATTTAAACTTACAGTAATTGCTGATTGCGGGAGCGGAGGGAGCTAGCCCCACGAGCCAACTTTCTCACCATATGACCATGCGATGTGACCCATGGCCAGCGCTAATGGGTAAACGTGATTACTGCTCCACTAATCCCATTTAAATTTAATTAATCCTTGATTAAGGTTCGCGACAGTTTTGGAGGTGTGCCAAATTTGACAGGACTGCCAATTTTGGAGGTGGTAACTGGAGTCCTCTCCAGTTTTAGTGGAGGTTTTCTAGGCCAAACTGGAGAAATTCATAAATTGCTCAATTTTTTACCAATTTTGAGAAATGAATAGTCATTTCTAGATGATGTAGGCATTTTGAACTCATTGGTGTAGGTTGCAGAGGCAATATAAGACTTCTACAGGTTATTTTTCCACAGGAAAATTCAGGGAAGCCTGGGGCCACCAGAGAAGGATGTCATGCCCAGATCAGTCAAAGTTAGTTTTCAGAGATATAATAGTCATTTTTGGGGTTTTTAGGTCCTCTGAACAAAACAGAATAGGTTTCAAAGGCTATGGAGCACTTATGTATGTGATGTTTCCACATTGAAATTTTATGAAGCTTGGGGTCACCAGGGAGGAGGTCATGCCCAAAATAGTTGTGGTCCATTTACAGAGTTTGGAGAGTCAGCTTAGGGGTTTTGGAATGCTCTTAGTCCATTGAAGTAGGTTTCAGGAGTTGTAGAGCATTGTAAACTGTACTCTTTTCCATTTTGAGCAAATACAAAAGCCCAAGCCATGGAATATGGACCAAGGATATGTAGCCCAAGAGGGGTGAACTCCATTATAAAAACACTATGTTGAGTGTTTTTCTTGATGGTTTTCTGTTCATTTGATTATTGGTGTTCAGTACTTAATTTCATGCTATTATGCTCATGATTTAACATAAAACTTGATATAAAATTTACCTGTTTCCAATCACAAACAACATAAGAGGGCCCTGCACATGAAGCAATAGTCAAGCATGTGTTTTTAAATCTGTAAATGAAATTAGCACAACAAAACTAACATTTAGATACATATCAATATCTAATGGAAAAACGTCAAGCTCCACTTCATCTATGAATTTTCCAGTGATTGCGAATTTCAATTTACACTTTCACGTAACCTGCAATTACGCATTGTCACATACCCATATAAGTGGATACAGTTTATAATGTGGAACAATTTCTATATTTAAAATTTTGACAATGTTTTCTGAGATAAGATTGGCTTGAGAGTTGCTATCAAACAACGTATCAATCTTGTTATGTTTTGATATCACCCCTACATGAAGCAATTCTAGTCTCCTTTTTTCATTTGGAGTTTCGTTATGTGAGTTTGACGAACTAATGTTGGAAATGGGTTCCTTTCCTTGAAACCACATAGCTATGATTTTTGTTTCATCACCTGATTCAGATCCCAAATCCTCTTCTTGAGTGATTGCACCTATCTTTTCTTTTCCTTTGTTGTTGAATTTCTTTGGTTTCATTTCTAGATGAAGCTTCCAACATTGAGCTTCATTGTGACCGTCTTTGGAACAATGTTTATAGATAGTTTTCTCTCCTGCCTTTTTAATGGATGCATTTTTATTTCCCTTGAAATCCTTTTCCTTTACTTTACTCTTAAATGGATTTTTACTACCTTCTTCTAGGGTGTTTTTCCCTCTTGCCTCAAGATGAGTGGATTGCACACACACATCATCTAAATTATTGGGATTAAACATTAAGATAACATTCTTAAAGTAACTATGTGAACCCCCTAAGTATTTCAACAATGTGTCCTGTGATTGCAAATCTACACCTAACATCAAAGACTTTTTTTTGAATTTTTAGGTGTAATCTTGCACATTTTAACCTTTAAGCTGTCTAAAGTTCTACCAATTCATGATGGCTTTCTGCATATAAGCTAGAGGGTAGAATTGTCTTTTGATTGCAACAATGAAATCATTCCAAGAAATAGAGATCTTACCGTGTTTTTTAATCTCCTCTTGGGTCTTTGATTCCCACCATACTAGTGTTGCACCATCCATTCTCAAGGAAGCTAACTAAATCTTTATGTCATCCTATTGAAGGTTTTGAATCTTGCAATAGACCTCCAATTGATGAATCCAATTATCAAGCTTCTCTGCATTCACTTCACCATTATACATAGGCAGCTCAAATTTAACATTAAGGTTTAAAAAAGGTGATTTACTAGTTCCTTTTGAAGAATTATGATGAGTATGAGTAAGGGTTGTGTTAGTGGAAGAGGGTGAATATTCTTGTGAAGAAGAAGATGGTGGAGAGGATGGAGGTTTGTCTCCATTCACATTACCTCCTCCTGAAGATCCTTCTTCGTTGGGAGGTTTGGAACTTTCTCCTTGAAACCTGCTATTCCTCTCTTCATAAAGGACCTTCAACATCTCTATCATATCAAAGAAAGCCTTTCTGAAGGTCTTCACATCCTCTATCATGTTTGTAGGTTCTCCTTCATGAGACATGATCTCTGGAGTCTCAATTGCAACTTGAGGCTAAACTGGTGTTGGAGACTGTGGCAACCTTGCTCTCCTTCCCCTGGACCCAACTTCAGGGCTTCTAACCAGCTTCCCTTCTCCTCTTTTGAGTTTTAACCTTGTAAACATGACATAAACTTGCAAACAGTTAAATCCTTCTTTCACAAAGAAAAACCTACTGCTCTGATACCAAAAATGATCTGATTTAGAATATTATTTTGTAGGTCTAAGATCTTCCTCAGATTATAAACAAAATGATTTCATTGTGCTTAAGGATTCATGATTTTTTGCAAGTGAAATGATGAGTTGATGAGTTTTTTTTTTTTTTTGTATCTTAATTTAATGGGAAATTTAACATAAACCATAGACTGAACATCAACATAAACATGTACAAAACAACATCAAAAGCACATTACAACAAGAACATGATAAAGGAGTTCACCCCTCCTGGGCTACGTCAACTTGGTCCAACTTCCAATGGCTTGGGCCTCTCTATTATGCTCAAAAATGTAAAAACCAGTGTTTACAATGCTCAAATGCTTCTGAAACCTGCTCCAATGAGTCCATAATTTCCAAAAATGGCTATCTAACCTCTTTTTGTAACCAATTTGGTGGAAAACTGAAGAAGTTATAACTTATCCTTATTTTCCCACTATTCGTTCCACAAATTTCTCTAAAATCGACATAATCCCACAAATTTGCTCCAAAATCTGCTAAATGAGTGAGAATTTTGTCGCGCGGCAGGCCATAACCTGTTGGCACAACTGTTTTATCACAAATCGCAATTGGCACCGACTGCTCCATCACTAATCGAAATCGATGTGGAAACCAACGACCTTATGGTCTGTGATCGTAGCGGGGCGATGTGCGATTGCGATCTGGCATACCTGACAGAAAAATTAACCAGAACCTATAGTCACATCGCATCTGGGAACCTATCGCACTTTGTAATTGGTAGAGAACCAAGGGGTAATATAACGCAGGACTCCGATCTGTGCTATGCGATATGTGATTTTGATATCGTAATTGCAACTTAAACCTATAGAGGGCCAATTATTAATGTTGTTGTGATTCCTGATGTGAGATCGCATCGCAACCTAGTACCTTCTAGGGCTGGTTCATCGCATTGCAGCTCTGGGGTTAATCCTTTAACACCTTTCCGCTTGTCTTTTGCAAAGTGCGATTGCGATTTATCGCATCCTAACCCTGGCTATTCTGGGGCTGATTTTTAACATGATCTGCTTGAGACATATTATTTGCAATATGTAGGGGCCAATGGTTGATTTCCACTTGGAGCCTCCTCATTCATTGAAGGACCTCGCCACATCATCCAATCATGCCATGCGAGCAAGTCAAACCTAAACTTTTACTTTCTATAACTTTTTCATATGAGCTCGAATTTGAGTGTCATTCACACCGTTGGAATTAGAATGACGAGCTCTTTCATATGAAGCTAAGTTTATCAGGATTCTGGAACTTTGAGTTTTGATCCAAATTTTGAGTTCCTAATTATAGGGTGAGGGAGGAAGATCCATATGTAATGTAAGGGGGGCATGGAAACCCTAATCACCAATCATGGATCCCACTATGCATATGGTGGGTCGCTAATTAAGGGAAAGGGGAATTCTACCTAAGAACAATTCATGCCAAACGTGAAACTTTGCAACCATGCCATAAACTTAGACCCTTGTCAGAATTGACCTAGGGTGAGATCAACATATAAGGTGACAGTGTTCCCTATGGTGTTATTTTGCCCTGAACAATGTTTGCATACATACATACATACATACATACATACATACATACATACATACATACATACATACATACATACATATATCTATATAATATATATATATATATTATATAATATATATATATATATATATATATATAATATATATATATATATTATATATATATATATATATATATACATATACATATACACACACACACCCACAACTACAATAATACACACAGGGATTTGATTAAAAGCATATTGGAATTGACAATAATGCAAAAGTTCGAAGCTATAAATAAATAAATATTTGTGTGTGTGTGTGTGTGTGGCGTGAGGGATGTTACACAATGGTATCATAACCCCGATTTTACAGCACTTGAACATACATGGGCATCAAATGGACAAAGAAGATAAAATCAAAATAACTAATAAGTTTAATTACCACTCTTATAGGTTAAATGGTTGAGGAAGGAGAAGGAGAGATCCCACAAGGAAGCCACAAAGGTAATGAAAAACTTCAGTGTAAAGAGTCAGGTCAAGGATATACGTAAAAATACCAAACTTTAGGAATCAATATATCCAAGATATGTTTCCAGTCTTGTCAGCAACTATGAAAAGTATGAAAACCAAAATAGAAAAGTATAGGATTCATAACAAACTCTTACTAAGGATGTAACTAGAGAAATAAAAAATGTAGGAAGAGGAACAAAGGATTAATGGATCATTGCTAAAAAGCATTAAGGATAAAAAATAAGTAGAAAATAATAGGCATAACTATAACACAAAGGAAGGGATTCCATAACAAAATAAAGAAGATTTAAAGAGAACATGGCCACTTGGTTTCGGAAATGAATCGTCAAATGAAGAAAATAGAAATAATGTTGGCTCTAAATCATCAGATAATAGTGAATAAAATGAGAAAACACTTTCAATAAAAAAGAACAAAGTAGAAGAACTCCAAGGGGAATTTAAGAAAAATGAAACCACCTATTTTTGAAGGAGAAATCAAAGAAAAGTAGAAGCGTTGTTGATGAATATGACCAAATATTTCTAAGTTAATCAGTATTCCAACAATATTTAGGCTAGGTTGGCTACTTACTAACTAGATGGTGAAGCTATTATTTGGTGGAAAAACACCAAAACTTCTAATGGAATTAAGGAAAAGGAGATGACATGGAAACAATTTAAGGAGGTATTTAAGAAATAATATTTACCTAAAATATACTTTGATGAAAGAGCCAAGGAGTTTCGTGATCTAAAGTTACAAAGTATGCATAAATAAATTAGAGAAATTTCGAGGTATAAAATGGTCCTCCTAAGAAATATTATAAAATAATAGTGGAAATAATAAAATCAGATTAGATTGCATCATCAACTTTCAGAGGGAAAAATGAGAAAACTACTTTTTCAACTCATCTCCCTAGGGTTTTACTCAAATTTTGAGTGGGAGCAATCATTGGATGCATAATTTAATTCGTCATCCAAGGAGTATCCATGTTTCATACTTTCGATGGACCTAGCTACACAAAAAGTGAGAAATATATGAAAAAACATTATTGCAATCACATTTTCATGTATTTTGGATTTTTCGTGTAACAGGGATCCATCAAAACTATGCAACATGGGTACTCCTTGGATGAGGAATTAAATTTTGCATCTAACGAGTGTTCATTCTTGAAATTTGAGTAACAACATAAGGAGATAAATTGAAAATACGAGTTGAAAAAGTTGTTTTTTCATTTTTTAATCTTTTTACCTTTTTACTCCAAAAAAGGTGAATCATCCCCCATGGTTAATATCATCATCTTGAATCCTATTGGTTCTTATAAAGTTTATTTTAGTTGCACATTTTTGTTTTCAAACACATTTTAGACCTCAAAATTTCTCTAATGTGACTTCAACACTAAATTTCTAAGGCTATTGAGGTACATGCCCTACCTTCGAGGAGAAAAGGAAAACGTACATAGGTACATGATATGCTTACCCTAAACATATTGGAATCAAATTGAATTCAACAACCCAAAAAAAATGGATGAAGCTGTAAGAAAAGAAAAATATTTCCATCAACAATTTAGTTAGAAAATATAACAATACAAACCATGCTCTGCTAAGAAAAAGGAGTGATTGAATTTATGAGGAAATCGTTTCAAATCCCCACCATTTAACACCATATCCAAAACAAATTAAGGGATAATTACAGTAGAAAATCCAACGCCCCATTTAAACATGTCCAAATCCCACACAGTCAGAAGGATTTAGAAATGGGAAACGAAATTTTACTAGGGAACCAATAAAATGTTAAGAGTGTGAAGAATCCCATCATGTCTAAAATTGTCCACACAGAAAAGAAAATGACAGATCAACCATACACCATATCCAAGAAGCATCCATGGCCAATGATGTAGTTAGAGACATTCCAAGGATTAGTGCAGCTTTAGATGACTAACAGGTAGAACATAAACCCTCAATGGTTGAAATAAGCGGTAAGATAAATACTAAACATATTATAGTCCTTATAGACCCAGGCTCTTGTCAGAGTTACGTATCACCTAAGGTAGTTAAAATTGTAAATTAAGCAAAAATAAACATAAGAAAGCATGGTTATTGCAATTTTCCATGGGGACAAAAGGAAGGTCACGTAATTGTTTCCAGATTGTGCCTTAGAAATGAATAGACAATAAATTGTTGCAAATTTTACATTTTTCCATTGGGATTATATGATGTGTTGATCAACAGTGACTGACTAGAGAAGCATGAGGTGATTGTAAATTGTTTAAATAAGACCTTTGATTGCGTGGAATATGAGGGGTATGCATGAAAAATCAACAGAATACACAGGCCCATAATTTTGAGATAAATTTATGTTGTACAAATGAAGAAGTGTGTTAGGAAGGGCTATAAAATTTATGTTGTTCAGTTGATTGATACGACAATGTGAAATAAAAAACCCATTATTGAAGACTTTGTTGTCCTTAGGGAATATAGGGATGTGTTTCTGTAAGAATCCTAGGGCTACTGCCTAAACGAGATACCAATTTCACTACAGATTTAATACCACATTCAACACTTGTTTCCAAGGCCCCCTATAGAATGAATGCACCCAAACTTATAAAACTGAAATTACAACTACAAGAATTATTGGAAAAGAAGTATATAAGGCTCAACATATTACCATGGGGAGCACCAGTTTTATTTGTAAGAAATAAGGATGGAACACTAAGGTTGTGCATATATTACAGGTAGTTAAACAAGATGACTAGAAAAAATAGATACCCAATACCATCAATTAACAACTTATTCAACCAAGTCTAGGATCCAAGGTCTTTTCCAAAATAGACTTAATATTGGGTTACCACCAAATCAAGATTAAAGAAGAAGATATTCATAAAATTGCATTTCAAACTCATCATGAACAATATGAGTTCATAGCCATCCCATTTGGGTTGACGAACACACCAAACACCTTCATGTGCTTAATGAAAAACATTTTCAGCAAATATTTAGATAAGTGTGTCTTGATTTTAATAGATGATATCCTAATCTACTCAAGGAATGGAAAATAGCATGGGGAACACTTAAGACTAGTGCTAAAAAATTTAAGGGAACACCAATTATATGTAGAATTCAATAAACGAGAATTTTATCAAGAGGAAATATAGTATTTGGGACATGTCATTTCCGAAAAGGGGATAGCAATAAACCCAGAAAAGGTGAAAGTCATCCTCGATTTTCCAGTACCTAAGGACATAGTAAGCATTAGGTCCTTCATGGGGATAATAAGGTATTACAAAATATTTACAGAAGGTTTCTCGAGAATTGCATTTCTCATAACTACATTACAGAAAAAGGTTTGTAAGTTTAACTGGACCCCTAAATTTTAGGAATGTTTTGACACCCTTAAACACTTTCTTACCATCACCTCTGTCTTAAGAATCATTGGTTCATATCAATATTTCACAGTGTGCATTGATTCCACTAAGGACAAGTTGGGGGGCGTTTTATCGCAGCAAGGACACGTGATCAATTATGAGTCCTGGAAATTAAAGGATACCAAAAAAAATTATGCCACCCATGATCTAGATTTGGAAACAATCATAGATTCTCTCAAAATGTGCAAATGCTATCTTATTAGGAGATGAGTGTGGTGATGACTAACTATGTCAACTTAAAGTATTTTTTTGACTAGCTTAACTTAAATGCTAGTCAAGTTAGATGGTTGGCCTTTATTAGCGATATGATTTTGAAATGAAGCACATAAAAGGCATGGAAAATAAGGTTGCATACGCTCTCAGCAAGAGGATAAGCCTACTGCATGCCACATCTACAAGTTATTTTGAAATAGAGCTGCTAGAAAAAATGAAAAAAACATATAAAAATGATGAAAACAACCAGAAAATTAATAAAAATGTGTAAAAGAAAAGGAGAAATGCTAAAGAAGGGGTGGGAATGCAGTGAGGAAGGATTGATCAAATACAAAAATAGATTTCTTGTACCATACTTAGCATATTTAAAGAAAATTTTGTTAGATGAGTTTCAAAAAAGTCCATATTTCGGACATCCAAGCTACAAAAAAATGCTTACAAATGTAAAGAGGGAGCATTAGTGGCCAAACATGAAAAATGGGATAAAATAATATATAGCAAGATGCATGCAATTCCATCTAGCTAAAGTTAAACACTGACATCTTGTAGGGTTGTTGCAACCCTTACCCATACCTAAATAGAAATGGGAAGCCATCATTATGGATTTCATTAGTGGACTCCCTAAAATGAGAAAATAACATAACTTGATTATGGTTTTGGTAAAAAAACTAACTAAATCATCCCATTTCATTACCATAAAATCCACCTATAAAGTTAGTATAAAGTTTTATGAAGGAGATATTTAAATTACACGATATCCAAAGACTTATGGTGTCGGATAAAGACCCTAAATTTACGGGGATTTTTTGGAAAGGTTTGTTTTAAGGGCATTGCTACTCAACTTAGTTTTAGCATCTAGAATTCACAAATATACAAAAAAAAAAGAAGGGAAAATTATATTATAGAATACATGTTTATGATGTATGTTTTGGACACACCTAAGAAATGGGAAGAATATCTACATCTAGCTGAATTTGGATATAATAATGGGTATCAGTCATACTTGAAAATGAGCCCCTTCAAAGTTTTATATGGTAGGGAATATATAATGCCGGTAACTTGGGACAATCCAATGGATCAGAAGATGTTGGGTCCATAAATACTCAAGGAATGAGAACAAGTTGTACAAAAGGAAAGAAAATATTTAAAGGCCACAAAAGATAAACAAAATAGTTACATAGACCTAGAAAGGACACCTTTGGAGTTCAAAGTAGGATACCAAGTCTATGTAAGAGTTAAGCGAAAAAGAAGCAAACTCAAGATGTGAAATATAACCAAGTTAGCAGCAAGATATTGTGGGTCATTTGAAGTATTAACCCAAGTAGGCCCAATAACCTACATGCTAGTACTTGTTGAAAATAGAAATAAGAAATGTTAAAAATAACATCAAGAAAAAATCCTAATTTAATTTTTCATTGAATTAAATTGGGAATAAATCGTAATTACACATCTCATGATAGATTGTATTAGTTAACTAAGTTAACTTGACTTAGTTAGCTCATTTAATTTGAGTTGAGGGTCTAACTAGAGTCATGTAGAGTGTCTCCTACAATTAGGAGCACTAATTGAGTTTATTTTGAGTTGAAATTATTTAATTCAATCTAACCAAGCTAAAGTGAGTTATAACTAGTTCCAACTGATGGAGGAAATAGTGGGAGGTCTAGTAGTGGGGTGTTTCCTACAGTCGACTGTGGTGCTACTTGAAGTACAGTAGGGTGTTACTTGAAGTGCAATAGGGTGATTCTTGAAGTTTAGTGGGGTGTTGCTTGAAGTTCAGTGGGGTGCTGCCTAAAGTTCAATGGGGTGCTGCCTGAAATACAATGGGGTGTTGCCTCAAGTGCAATGTGGTGCTTTCTATAGTGATTAACCAGTAAATTGAAGACTCTCTCATAATGAACTAATGTATGTCAAATCATAGAAATACCCAGTTGAGATTGGAGTTTAGGGACAATATACTATAAGTTGTAAAATCATCAAAATTAAACCCATGGTGCATGCAATCATAGGAAGGCCTATGAGGATTGCAAAATTCATAATTGTGGAATTTCCCAATTAAATAGGGGCTAATTCCCAAGGGAAAAATGCAAGGAAATAGGGACTTGGGCAAGCAAGAATTTGACTAAGTATTGGCTTGAGCTTGTCTTAGAAGCAATGAGATAGAGAAAGATAGTGCAGAGGTTGCTCGTGCTTGAGCGAAGCATTGCAATCTTCTTATATTTTTCGACTAATTTAATATACATATAGTAAGGGTTTTGAGCAATTGCTTTCCCATAGATAAAATTATGAGTATGTGTGTTGAATCTTGTCTCATGTTTATGTTGTGATTTCTCGATCGATTAATTGTTTCCATTAATGAGTAGAGTAGATTCAACTCTATTATTTTAGCATATTACAATTAGTAGTTTGACTCTACAAGGAATTTCTACATGGTATCAGAGCTAGATTTGTAGAAATTTCTACATGTATAAGCTCTAGATTTGTAGAAATTTCTACATGGTATCAAAAATAGATTTGTAGAAATTTATACATGGTATTAGAGCTGAAATCACAATAGAAGAGAAAACTTTGAAGTTGTCCTTGCAGATTGATGGAGCTCTAGTTCAAGGCAGATCTAGAAGACCGTATGTTCAGACTTCTTAACAGAGCTATAAGTCTTCTAGTGGGCAGATCAATGAGCCAATTTTTAGTCACACAAAAGGGAGTTGTGATAATTGATATTGGCATACTGAGGAGAAAAGAGATTTCCCACAGGGAGATCCAGACTCAAAGGGAGTCTAGTTTCAAAGTGAGCATCTTTATGGAAGCTGGTATTTCAGGATCTCGAGAGATTAGATTCATTATTGCAGTAGTTGTAGCAGTAGTGCAGAAGAAACAATAGAGAAGTAACAATAACAATATGAGTAAATCAGATATAGCTCATGCATGAGAAGCCTTGAGGAGAAAGGTAAAGTCTAGAGATTTGGTGGTTGAGAGGGGGCATGAATTACCTCTCAAAATGCAGCCTCAGAAGTAGCCTTAGAAATTTGTGGAGAAAACACAATTGGAGAAGTAAAGATAAGACAGGGTGGAATGATGTAGGAGCATGCGACTTAGAGGGAAAAAGACTTCAAACATATTCCAAAAATAAAAATAAAAATCTACAGGCAAAGGAGTGGGGTCCTTTAGTCGACAATTTCCATTCTTTCCTAGTTTAGGATAAGAATAGAATAAAGAATAAATCATGCTAAAATCATCGATATGGATAGCTATAACAAAGCTTTACGCTTTAAATCACTCTATGTAAAAGCATGCTTTTGTGAAGGATAATGGCCGAGAAAGGCTTTATCTATTAATTATAAATAAAATGACGGGAGGCTCATAGTTAGAGTGGTGCCCAGAAGTATTATCCTTTGAAGAAACCTCTCTGTGTGTATCTACATTGATAGTTCTATGTTAATTAATAAATATATGTGTGTATCAACTCAAGTACTTCTTTTAAGTTTGAATATGGATAAATTGGTCTTATTTTCCCATGAATGTTTAAGCTGGAGCCTTTGAGATTGTGTTTTCCTTCATATCGGCGAGTGCAGGCTCTTTAAATTGTGTCATAGAGTTCCGCAGATTAACTCTGTTTTACACAGAGAAATCATGAAAATCACTTAGCTGAAGCATTGTCCCGGACCTGAAACTTTATTGGATTTGATTCATACCCTTATCGGGTCCAAACCGATATCGAAATATCGCAAGTGGAGCAGGAAAGGGACCTTTGGAACCGTGGAGTGTCGAAGCCCCGATAATTCAGACCCGAACCATTATAGAGAAGGGTGGAAGGGGGTGTCGGGTCCGCAAGTGTATCACATCACACAGTGGAGCGTGGAAAGCCAAGTCCTTGGAATAGCGGGATCACTGATTGTGATCTCTGATATATATAATAATATATATAATATATATATATATATATATATATATTATATATATTATATATATATATATATATATATATATAATATATATATATATATATATCATCGCATCGAAGGAAGGAAGGAGGAAGGCCATTAAACGCGCTGATAGTGTATATTGTGTATAACATAATACTTTAAAGAATAAAGCGCCAATAGTGTTAATTTTTCAGAATTAACATAAAGATTGTTTATAGGCTGTGACAGTGGTTCTAAAGCGCCGATAGTGTATTTTGTTCCTTTGGAACAAAACCTCCGCCGATTGTGTATATTGTGTTATAAACACATTTTCACTAGTGTATTACTGTAATTCCTTTGGAATTACAGTCCTGATAGAGCATAAGGGCTCTGTGTGAGGAATACCACTGATAAGAAGGGTTGGGCGATCGGAGGAGAATCCATGAGGTTGTCAGTTAATAGTAAATGACTGATACACCAATACAAATAGAGGGAGAATTTTGGCCTGATATTGAAGAAATTGTAGCCAGATTTTAGAGCTTGTCTATATCACCTGCACCCAGGCCACCATTAGTGGTATCAGAGCCCCCTTTTGATACTGAATTGAATCTCAAAATTAGGAGAACGAAAGTTAATATGGCTTTCAGAGTTGGAAGAGGACATGGATGTGGTGGAAGAGGACGACTCGTTGCAAACGCTGAAGTAATGGAAGATGTGCAACAAATGCAATATACATTGGATGCATTAACAATAGGCAAAAATATAGATGATTGAGATGATAGTGAACCTAAGGTTGAAGCTGTAGAGGAGGAAGATATAGAAATTACTCCCGAGATGAGGTTCTTTCAGTCAGTATTGAGATCCACAACTAGGCCAAAGATCGAGGTTCCAATATATGAAGGAGGACTGAATCTAGAAGAATTGATAGACTGGATTAATGGCATGGAGAAATTCTTCGATTATGAAGAAACAAAAGATGAGAAGAAAGTCAAGTTTGTTGTCACCAAGTTAAAATGCCATGAAACACTTTGGTGGGATTGTGTGCACACAGAAAGGAAGAGACCTGGCAAGAAACCAATCAAGAATTGGAGCAGGATGGTAGCAAAGCTAAGAGGTAAGTTTCTGCCAAGTAATTATCAACAAACCTTGTTCAGACAGATGTAGAATCTTAGACAGAGGTCTTTGACAGTGAAAGAATACACAAAGGAATTCTACAAAGTAAGTATAAGAGCTAAAGAAGCCCAGGATACAAATGAGAAGGTGGCTAGATATATGAATGGTCTCAGGATGGACATTCAAGATGAGATAAGTCTATTGTCTCCTAAAACAGTAGAGGAAGTTTATCAGATAGCAATGAAAGTTGAAGAAAAACTCATGAGGAAGCAGTCTGCCAGAGGGAGAGGTACTTTCCGAGGAAAGGGAAGTCAAGGTGGTAGAGGGAGATCTACAACACCTAAAGATGGAGCTAGCAGCAGCTCAACCCAGCATGCACCCACAAGGGGTGATGCAAGAGGCAGAGAGAGTTTTTCTAGAGGAAGAGGCAGAGAAATAAGATGTTATAGACGTAACAAACTGGGACACAGAGCTTTTGAGTGCCTAGAGAATGCATAAACAAATCAGAGGAATGCCATTGTTGCTCAAGCTGAAGGAGAAGCACCAGCAACAACAGTGGAAAAAGAAGAAAATATACCAAAGAGAGGAGAATCTTTGGCAGTTAGTAAAGTTTTGTTCAAGCCAACAAAGGAGGTGGTTGAACCATCACAAAGAAAGATTTTATTCAAGACAGTGTGTAAAGTCCAAGGTAAATGTTTCTAGATGATCATTGATAGTGCCAGCAATGATAATTTGGTCTCTATAGAAGTGGTGGAGAAATTGAAGCTGAAGACAATGAAACATCCAACACCTTACAAGGTGTCATGGTTGCAAAGGGACATCAACTGTTAGTAAATGAATAGTGTGAATTGGAATTTCAAGTGGGCAAGTACAAAGATAAAATTGTTTGTGATGTGATGCCAATGGATGTGTGTCACATATTGCTTGGAAGACCTTGGCAATATGACAGAGGAGCCATGCATGATAGAAAAACAAACACCTACAAGTTTGGAAAGGATGGTGTAAATCATACGTTGCTGCCTCTACAAGAAGAAGATGTACCAGGAAAGAAGATTGATCCAAAAACTATGTTATTAGGAGGAAAGGAATACTTGAAGCAGATTGAGGAGAATGAGGTAAATTTTGCTGTGATTTGCAAGCCCAGGGTAATAATGACTTCTACTAAAATTTCTAATTTACCCATTGAAACTCAAGAAATGTTGGTGAATTATTGTGATATTATTGTTGATGATTTTCCAAATGAGTTGCCACCCATTAGAAGAATTAGCCATCATATAGATTTGATTCCTGGAGCAATTCTACCTAAAAAATAAGCTTACTGAATGACTCCTACAGAAAATGAAGAGGTTAGGAAGAAAGTGCAAGAATTGCTTGAAAAAGGGCTGATTAGGGAGAGCTTGAGTCCTTGCACAGTACCAACAGTGCTGAGTCCAAAGAAATATGGAGGCTAGAGAATGTGTACATATTCAAGAGCCATCAATAAAATCACAATCAGGTACAAATTTACTTTACCTAGAATTGAAGATTTAATGGATTGCTTGAGTGGAGCAAAGTAATTTTCAAAGCTAGATCTTAAAAGTGGGTATCATCAGATAAGAATAAGAGAAGGGGATGAGTGGAAAACCGCTTTTAAGAAAAATGAGGGACTGTATGAGTGGAGAGTAATGTCTTTTGGGTTGTCAAATGCACCAAGTACATTTATGAGACTAATGAATGAACTTTTTAAATATTTCATTGGTAAATTTGTAATAGTATATCTGAACGATATATTTGTTTACAGAAGGTCTAAGGAAGAGCATATGAGGCATTTGAATTATGTCTTACAAAGGCTGCAGCAGGAGAAATTATTGTTGAATTTGAATAAGTGTTCATTTATGAAAGAGGAGCTAGTGTACTTGGGTTTTGTTATTTCTGCTGAAGGGCTGAAAATGGATCCAAAGAAGATCAAGGCAATCATGGAATGGCCTTCACCCAAGAGTGTTTTTGAGGTAAGGAGTTTTCATGGTCTTGCTAGTTTTTATAGAAAATTCATCAAGAATTTTAGTAAGATAAATGCACCCATTATTGAGACCATAAAGAAGGACAAACAACCATATAGATGGACTACTGAAGCAGAGAAGAATTTTCAGCTGTTAAAGAAGAAAATCACTGAAAAGCCTATTTTGGTTCTGCCTGATTTTAACAAACCTTTTCAAGTGAAGTGTGATGCCATCGGAGAAGCAATTGGAGGTGTTTTAAGTCAAGAAAACCGACCAATAGCTTATTTTAGTGAAAAACTAAGTGATTCCAAAAATAAGTATTCTTCTTATGATAAGGATTTCTACACAGTTGTGCAGTCACTGAAGAAATGGAGGCATTATCTAATGTCAAAGGAATTCATCCTTTATTCAGATAACCATGCACTACAGTTCAAATCAAGTGCCTCGCCAATGGGAGGTCACAGGGTCAATTCCTGAAAGCTCTTGGGGTCAGGTCAGTAAATAGGCCGATGGGTGTTGATGCCCTTCGGGTTGCGTCCACTTAGTTATAAACCTGGATGTAGCGGCTACCCACTGACCCGGGTATCCGTGAACCAGAAGTGAAAAAAAAAAACCATGCACTACAGTTTATAGTGCAGCAGCCAAAGTGCATCCATAAACATGCTAAATGGGTAGAATAGCTTCAAGGTTTCCATTTTGTTTTGAAGCATATAAATGGCCAATCAAACAAAGTTGCAGATGCCTTAAGTAGGAGGAATGTATTATTTCATGAGAGTCAAATCCACATGTTGGGTTTTCATTTTCTTAAAGAATTGTATGATACTGATTCAGATTTTAAAGAGGCATTTGAGGCTTGTAAAAATCCTGTTTTGTTGGATAGGAGTAAATGGTTGAATTACTTCTTACAAGATGGACTATTGTTTTAAAAAAATCAGCTGTGCATACCAAACTGTTCAATGAGGGAGAATTTAATCAAAGAAAAGGATAGTGGAGGACTTGCAGGACATTTTGGCATAGAGAAGACTTATGAGGAGCTAAACAGATTTTGTTTCTGGCCGAAAATGAAATCTAAAATGGAGAGGTATGCGAAAACTTGAAAAATCTGTCAATATGCAAAGGAAAGGAGCCAAAACACAGGTTTGTATATCCCATTACCAATTCTAGATAGGCCTTGGGATATGTTAAGTATGGATTTTGTTTTGGGCTTACCAAAGACTCAAAGAGGTAATGATTCAATTTTTGTTGTAGTGGACAGATTTTCAAAAATGGCACACTTTATTCCATGTTATAAAACTAGTGATGCTTCTCACATTGCTAATTTTTTTTTTAAGGAGGTTGTAAGATTGCATGGGTTGCCCAAAAGTATTGTCTCAGACAGGGATTCCAAATTTGTTGGACATTTCTGGAGGACACTATGGAAGAAGCTGGGAACTAAATTAAGTTTCAGTTCTGCCTATCATCCACAAACTGATGGACATAATGAAGTGGTGAACATAAGTTTAGGCAATCTTTTAAGGAGCCTTACTACAGAACATCCAAAGCAATGGGATCAAGTATTGGCACAAGCCGAGTATGCATATAATGACTCACCTAACAGGAGTACAAGACAGAGTCCATTCCATATTGTTTATGGAATGCATCCAAGAGGAGTAGCTGAGTTAAGAAACTTGGGAAAAGAAGATATGTGTAGAGGGTGAAGACTTTGCTTCAGAAATGCAGGGAATACATGAACAAGTGAAGCAGCAACTGCAGGATAGCAACATCAAGTATAAAACTAGAGCAGACATGAGAATAAGAGAGGTGAAATTTGAAGTTGGAGATCTGGTTTTAGCATATCTCAGAAAGGAGAGGTTTCCAAAGAAGGAGTATAACAAACAGAAGTTCAAAGCAATTGGGTCGTGCAGAGTATTGAGGAAATTTTCTGCAAATGCGTATGAGGTTGAGTTACCCCCTAATGTTGGAATATCACCAATTTTTAATGTTGCAAACTTGTACAAGTATGAAGGTGAAATGGTAGATAATACAACACAAGATCAAAAGACCCAAGAGATTGAATGGGTAAAACAGTTACCCACATCAAAGAATTTGCAGCGAGAAAGAATTCTGGACAAATAGGTGTTTAAGAAAAGAAGGGTACAAGAGTACTTCCAGTATTTGGTAAAGTGGAAGGATCATCCTACCACTGAAGCTACTTGGGTTACGGAAGACATGCTACAGAAACTTGGTAGTTCTGTAGATGAACTCATGGACAGGAGCCCATGAAGAATTTGTCCTCAGGAGTTTGATGTAGGAGCATGCAACTTAGAGGGGAAAGTATTCAAACATATTCCAAAAATAAAATAAAAAATCTACAGGCAAAGGAGTGGGGTCCTTTAGCCAGCAATTTCCATGCTTTCCTAGTTTAGGATAAGAATAGAATAAAGAATAAATCATGCTAAAATCATCGCTACGGATAGTTGTAACAAAGCTTTACGCTTTAAATCACTCTATGTAAAAGCATGCTTTTGTGAAGGATAATGGCCGAGAAAGGCTTTATTTATTGATTATAAATAAAATGATGGGAGGCTCATAGTTAGAGTGGTGCCCGAAAGTATTATCCTTTGAATAAATCTCTCTCTGTGTATCTACATTGATAGTTCTCTGTTAATTAATAAATATATGCATGTATCAGCTCAAGTGCTTCTTCTGAGTTTGAATATGGATAAATTGGTCTTACTTTCCCATGAATGTTTAAGTTGGAGCCTTTGAGATTGTGTTTTCCTTCATATCGGCGAGTGCAAGCTCTTTAAATCGTGTCATAGAGTTCCACAGATTAACTCTATTTTACACAGAGAAATCACGAACCATCGGCACCGAACCATCATAGAGAAGGGTGGAAAGAGGCGTCAGGTCCACAAGTGTATCGCATCACACAGTGGAGTGGGGAAAGCCAAGTCTTGGAATAGCGGGATCGCCGATTGTGATCTTTGATATATACATATATATCATTGCATCGGAGGAAGGAAGGAGTAAGGCCATTAAACACGTCGATAGTGTATATTGTGTATAACGCAATGCTTTAAAGAATAAAGCGCTGATAGTGTTAATTCTTCGGAATTAACATAAAGATTGTTTATAGGCTACGACAGTGGTTCTAAAGTTCCGATAGTGTATTTTGTTCCTTTGGAACAAAACCTCTGCCGATCGTGTATATTGTGTTATAAACACATTTTCATTGTTTTAAAGAAACGATAGTGTATTACTTTAATTCCTTTGGAATTATAGTCCCAATAGAGGATAAGGGCTCTGTGTGAGGAATACTTCCAATAAGAAGGGTCAGGCGATCAGAGGAGAATCCATGAGGTTATCAGTTAACAGTAAATGACTGATACACCAATACAAACAGAGGGAGAAATTTGGCCTGATATTGAGCAAATTGTAGCCAGATTTCAGAGCTTGTCTATATCACCTGCACCTAGGCCACCATGGAACCATCCACTCAAGCAGAGACCTCCATTAGGGGGGAATTTTGAGCCAGGTGGGTAGAGGGAGAACATGTACCGTACCTTCAAGTGAGAGGTGGGGCAATGTGAAGCAATATTACTAAGAGTGCAGAAATTTGGGCAGGATCCATTGAGGTGTTTTTATCTCATGGATCATCACCTTTCTACAAGGGCCCACAATATTTAGGAGGAGGATTAGTGCCAGTCAGATACTAACAGGAGCATAGCAGTGTTGGTAGTAGAACAGGAGGCTCAGTAGCAGAGTCAACAACAACACAATTTTTCCCAGTAGAAAGTTGTAGACATCGTTGATTTAGTTTATTATGTTTGGATGATTTTTGGTTGCAGATGTTGTAGTAACAACAAAAACGGTGACAAGAGTTGCATGCAGAAAATTCCAAAAGTACTAGATTAGGATAGATTTTAATTGCTTTCTTGTTGATAGGGGGTGTTGAAAATAGCAACAAGAAATGTTAAAAATAACATAAAGAAAAAATCCTATTAATTTTTCCTTGAATTAAATTGGGAATAAATTATAATTCCACATCTCATGACAACTTGTGTTAGTTAACTATGTTAGAAAATTATATATTATGGAGCAGTGGAACACATAAAATATTGCAAAAATATAAACATATAAAATGCATAAAACAAGAGAGACAGAGATATATGTGGTTCACCTAGTTTGGGCTATGTGCATGGAGAAACAACCAATCCTTCCTTTTATATTATCCAACAAACTGAAGAGATACAACCTACAACAGATCCACTGTAACACCCTCTTCACTTTCAATCTCCTCTCTCTTTCTCACTAAGAATACAGATCTACATAGATGCAATACAATTCCCTCATATATAGTGAGGGGTTTCCTTCTAGGGAAAAAAACCCTAAATTAAACATAACTTCTACCGTCAGATCTCCGCCTAATGAACGACCCAGATTGACTAGAAATTACTATACTTTTACAAGGAAATTTCACATCTATTCTTAACTTCAGGGGTGCTGCCCCCAAAACCCCCCGCCAGGGGGGGGGCTCCCTAAAGGTCGCAGCCACCTTCCCTTGGACCCCCCCTGCAGCGAATATTTTACGGGTGGCGTTGCCACCCCATTTCGAATTGGAGTCCAATGTGGCGATACCTTTGAATACAAAAGATAGTCAGGCTTCACACCCAACAAACTAAGTCAATTTGACTTAATTAGCTCATTTAATCCGAGTTGAGGGTCTAACTAGAGTCATGTAAAGTGTCTCCTATAATTAGGAGCACTAGTTGAGTTTATTTTGAGTTGTAATTATTTAATTTAGTCTAAATGAGTTAAAGTTAGTTAAACTGGTTCCAACTGATGGAGCAATTAGTGGGAGGTGTAGTAGTTGGGTGTTGCTCACAGTCGAGTGTGGTGTTACGTAAAGTTTAGTGGGGTGCTGCTTGAGGGTGTTTCTTGAAGTTTAGTGGGGTGCTCCTTGAAGTTCAGTGGCGCGCTGCCTAAAGTACACTGGGGTGCTTCCTCAAGTGTAGTGTGGTTCTTCTTGTAGTGATCAACCAGTAAAATACAGATTCACTCATAATTAACTCATGCATGTCAGATCAGAGAAAGACCTAGTTTAGATTGGAGTTCAGGGATAATGTACTGTTAGTTGTAAAATCATCTAAATTATACCTATGGTGCATGTAATCAGTGGAAGGCCTATGAGGATTGCACAATTCATAATTGTGGAATTTCTCAATTAAATAGGGGCTAATTCCCAAAGGAACAACGCAAAGAAATAGGGACTTGGGAAAGAAATCATTTGGCAAAGTATTGGCTTGAGCTTGTTTGGTAAGCAGTGATATAGATAGAGATAGTGCAGAGGTTGCTCGGGCTTGAGAAAAGAATTGTAATCTTCCCATATTTTTTGACTAATGCAATATACAGATAGTAAGGGGGTTTTAGCATTTTCTTTCCCTAGATAAAATTATGAGTATGTGTGTTGAATATTGTCTCATGTTATGTTGTGATTTCTCGATCAATTATTGTTTTCACTGATGAGTAGAGTAGATTCAATTCTATTGTTTTAGCATATTACAATTAGCAGTTTGAATCTACAAGGAATTTCTACATGGCATCAGAGCTAGATTTGTAGAAATTTCTACATGGTATCAGAGATAGATTTTTAGAATTTATACATGGTATCGGAGTTGAAATCACGATAGAAGAGAATAATTTGAAGTTGTCCTTGCAGATTGATGGAGCTCTAGTTATGGGAAGATCCAGAAGACCCTATGTGCACACTTCTTAATGGGGCTAGAAGGCTACTAGTGTGCAGATCAATGAGCCAATGTTTATTCACAAAAAAGGGAGTTAAGATTATTGATATTGGTATATTGAGGAGTAGAGATATTTCCCACAGGGAAATCGAGACTCAGAGGGAGTCTAGTTTCAGAGGGATCATTACTATTGAAGCTAGTACTTTAGGATCTGGGGAGACCAAAATCATTATTGTAGTAGTTGTACCACCAGTGTAGAAGTAGCACCAGAGCAGTAGCCGTAACAGTAATATGAGTAGATCAAATTTAGCTCATGCATGCAAAACCTTGAGGAGAAACGAAGATACTAGAGATTTGGTGGTTGAGAGGGAGCATGAATTACCTCTCAACATGCAGCCTCAGAAGCAACCTCAGAAAGTTGTGGAGAAGCCACAATTGGAGAAGTGTAGAGGAGACAGGGTGGAATCATCTACTCAAACAAAGACCTCCATTAGGGGGGAATTTCGATCCAAGTGGGAAGAGGGAGCACATGTAACCATACCCCCAAGTGAGAAGTGGGACGATGTAAAGCAATAGTCTCAATAGTGCAAAAATTTGGGCAGGATCCATTGAGGTTTTTTTTTTCTCATGGATCATTACCTTGCTATGAGGGCCCATAGTATTAAGTAGGAGGAGGATCAATGTCAGTCAGATATTGAGGAGTGCAGAGAAGTGTTGATAACAGAGCATGAGGCTTAGTAGAAGAGTTAACAACAACACAATTTTTACCAATAAATAGTTTCAAACACAATTGATTTAGTTTATTTTGTTTGGATGCCTTTTGGTTGCAGATGTTGCAGTAGCAAGAACAACAATGACAAGAGTTGTATGCAGAACATTCCAACGGTACCAGATCATAATAGAGTTGAATTCCTTTGATGTTGAGAGAGAGTGCTGCAAATAACAAGAAAGGTTAAAAATAACATCAAGAAAATATCCTAATTTAATTTTTCCTTGAATTAAATTAGGAATAAATTGTAATTTCACATCTCATGACAACTTGTATTAGTTAACTAAGTTAATTTGACTTAGTTAGCTCAGTTAATTCGAGTTGACGATTTAATTAGAGTCATGTAGGGTGTCTCCTACAACTAGGAGCACTAATTGAGTTTATCTTGAGTTGTAATTATTTAAGTCAGTCTAACTGAGTTAAAGTGAGTTAAACTAGTTCCAAATGAAGGAGGAATTAGTGGGTTTTTTCATAGTAGGGTGGTACCTACAGTCGAGTGTGGTTCTTCCTGAAGTACAATGGGGTGTTGCTTGATGTTCAGTGGAGTGTTGCCTGAAGTACAGTGGGGTGCTTCCTAAGGTGCAGTGTGGTGCTATCTGCAGTGATCAACTAGTAAACTAAAGATTCACTCATAATTAACTCATGCATGTCAGATTAGAGAAAGACCTAGTTGATATTTGAGTTTATAGAAAATGTAATATTAGTTATAAAATCATCTAAATTAAACCGATGGTGCATGAAATTAGAGGAAGGCCTATCAAGATTGCTCAATTCATAATTGGGGAATTTCCCAATTAAATAGGGGTTAATTCCCAAGGGAACATCACAAGGAAATAAGGGCTTGGGAAAGCAAGAAGTTGGCTAACTATTGGCTTGAGCTTGTCTAGGAAGCAGTGAGATAGATAGAGATACTGCAGAGGTTGGTCGAGCTTGAGAAAAGCATTGTAATCTTCTCATATTTTCTAACTAATGCAATATAAAGATAGTAAGGGGTTTTGAGAAATTTCTTTCCCCTAGATAAAATTTTGAGTATGTGTGTTGAATCTTGTCTCATGTTTATGTTGTGATTTATTGATTGATTAATTGTTTCCGCTGATGTGTAGAGTAGATTCAAGTTTATTGTTTTAGCATATGTTGAAGCCCCAAAAATCGGGTCGACAACAAGGGGGATACCCACCCGGTCCGGACCTTGGTTGGCATCTCCTTATCCGTTTGGTATAGCGGGTCCGATTGGGGATAATGGGACCAGTTTCCCAATCTAAGGGTGTGTGTGTGTGTGTGCAGAGTTGGATGTTGCTGATCTAAGAATACTTAAAGCTAATTTAATTCAAACTTTTAAACTAACTCTATGCTATTGTAATCTAATGAGAAACAACACATCTATTCTACGCTAACCCGGGGTGTATTTATTTTATTATGCGATCTAAAGAGATTTCAAACAATAACTGGTAATAAAGATCATTCAGCTATTATAAGAATAGAAATCAATTAAGATAAACCACTTTGCATAAGAAGTTAGGCAAAACAGTTGTGAACAACATATCGCATAATAAGTTATTTATATATCAGACATAAATAAATGGCTCCACCGTACAGAAGTGCCAAATGGTAACTCATACATTCATGCAATAACATATAAACAACTGAAAACTGTATATCACTTTAAGAATATAAGCAGAAATGGCCAAGAGATAAAAGTACCATTTATGACTAATACTACTCATAAGCTTCAAGCAAAAACGATTTATCTCTACTTGTTCTAACATCTACTAAGAGTAAAAAAGTGCAACATCAGTAGCAGACATCAAATGCAAACATTAATAGATCTCGATCCGTCCATTCATCAAAACCTCCTCTGAGGGTGAAGAAGTGCATGTTCCGAGGACAAGTTTTTGACAAATTTCTGGACCCTTCTCTAAATGCATGAGAAGAGTTAAAATACTACTTCCTAATTCTAATAATAGTGTCTTTACAAAGTTTAGGATGCGGTTTTCAAATGACCGTCCTTTTTCTAATCTAATTTAAAAGAAAAAACAAAATTCTAAAATAAGGCTACTTCTGTACTTGGTCTTTAAAGCTGCAAGTGTTCATCATGGGCTTGAGAAAAGTCGGCTGGATGACTTCTGCGCTGAGCTGGGCTGCGAAAACAGAATCTATGAGAGCTGGCACTACTTTTTCGGCCGCGTTTATGATGCATTTCACAGTCATCCATTGACTATGCGGCTTGACCAAGTATGCCCAGTAACACTCCCAATTTAACCTGTTCAATGCCTGGATCGCTTTTCCCTTTTCCCGCGCCTTCTGCTTCCATTCTGCTTCCAATCGTAGTTTATTTGGTAGGTACCCCGGGGTGGTCTCTTCGATTAAGTTGTCCCTGTGTAAATTCTCATTTACACAGTCGATAAGAATGTTTGCTTGCGTGGCTGCTGTCTCCACTGCTTGTTCCACCTACCTGATTTGATCGTCACATTTATTAAAGAGCAGTTCTTTATGATTCTCATTTATTCTGGGTGCACTTGCTCTTTTCCCTTCATCTTCATCCTGCCAAGATAAGTATTCCGTCACTCGTCTGTCACTCTGATCATAGTCACTTCGCAAGTCCACCACTTGATTGGTGATTTTATCGCTCAGCTTGCAATAGTGACTCCACTGTGATATCTTACGTCCCAACTCTTCCTGTTGCTACAGTAGTTGCTCATTTAAGTCAATAGATTCTGAAATAAATTCCGTAAGTTTAGGCTCATCTTTATGCATTTCTTGTAAAATTTGCAATTGCTTTCTTTTCTCGTCTAGACTTCTTTGATAGCCTATCTGCATCTGCCGAAAGTCTTCCTGCAACTTCTCGAGCTGTTTGGAAGCTTCAATATTAGCATTGGCTTGTTGTAACTGTCGTTGTAGTAGTTGTATTTGATCTTCTTGTTCTTTCAATAGTTGCTGAACTTCCGATGCCTTGTCAATAGTTGCAGAAGCATATGCTCCTGCGATCTGAGACAACTTAGTGAGATTTTCAGTTGGGTTATTGTTGGGGTCTTTCCATAAGACGTCCAAATGTTCAGCATCTTGTGACAATGTATTTTCTAGTTTTCTTTTCTTCCTCTATCTCCTTACAACTGCTTTATGTTGGGGACTATAGAATACATCCAGTGGGGGAATTTCTTGTACATTAAGTAGAAGCTCAGATGGTGGAGCGATAGGAATGTGCTCCGTTTATATGACACTACTGACTATGGTCGAAACCACTTCTTGCGCTACCTGTGTATTGTTCACAGGTGTTCTTGGGGCTTGCTCTTCAAGATTGATCAGCTCATTGAAGGTTTCCCATTCTTTGTCCAGTTCTGTTGTGACGAGTGGCGCTTTAATGACGGGAGGGGGGACATCTCTTGGCGGGGAGGCGATAACTTGCTGTTGCGACATTGCACTTGACTGAGCTGTATCTTTAGATGTTTCTTCGTTTTTTTCTTGGTCACTTCCATACCCTTTAGAATGTTCAAGCACTCCTTGCGCAGTGTTAGATTTAGATCTGGAAGTGCTAGAGTTTCCACTGAGGCTAACACTTGGAGTTGGTTCTCTGGCAGGCAGTCGCAGCTTCTCTAGAGGAACACTGGCCAGCCTTCTTTCCCTGTATAACATGAATATTTGGAGGTCATCTGGAGACAACTTCGATCGAGCTTCCCGTAAAATTTCCTGGAGCGAGCTTCTAATCTGAAAAAAATCATCAAACAAATCTTTCTTTCCAACGAATACTTTTATTTTGACGTTCGTTGTGAAATCTTGGGCAACATCATTTGGGTCAAATGGCCTTGCTGGGAATTTAAATAATTGTAGACACGTCACATTCTCCACTTCAGTGAAAGCGTGTCCTACATTGAACAATGAGAAGGCCCCACAAGCTACAGGAAACTGAGGCCATATGGCCTTCTTTTTGTCTTTTAGGTCTTTGGTCCGGCCGCCTTCTGAACAGGTTCGATATGCAATTTCCCGAGCCAAAAGTTTATCGGGGATATATAGAGGTAGGACATGTGGAGGTACAGTGCTTCCAAACACTCTAATATAGGTGAACCATTCTTCCCCGAACCATCTTGCGATGGGGATGATGTCTATCTGTGCCTCGGGTGAGCACCTCGGGGGGTCTTCATCATACATCATTCTATACAAGGGTAAGATAAGCCCGTGACAAATCTGGTAGAAGTGTGGGGCGAACTGGGAATCCCATAACATCTTATGATAAACATGGATAGGTAATGGGTCCTGGGTAGTCCATTTCCAACCCATAGTGGGAAATTTAGACACATAACAAATAGAATCCATAACATATGCGAACAAATAAAAAGGAGGATAGATCCTTTGAGACAAGGATATTTTAGACCGGTAATTGATAACAACCGTGTATAGATTATCAGAAAAGATCTTGGCCCAATCCATAATATCGGCATTTGTGGCAGCATCTATTATTGGTAGCCATTCAGACGAAAATTTATTGATATCCGGCGTCCCAAATAATCTACAAAGCATGGCCGCAACAAAACAATACGGATAGGTGAGGGAACCAGTGCTGTACATACCGTTTTTGACCTTTTTGAGCGGCTCCTCTTTTCTGGACCAATCTTTGGTGGTCTCTGCTAGGTTTGGGTTCTCTGCCACAAATTTCTTAACGATTTGTGCATTGTAAGTCGCTTGCGGTTCAGGAAGATGATACATAAGCTTTAAATCTTGCGGAGCGAATGATCCGATGAGCCCATGTCCTTGAACCTTGAATTGTCTGTTGTTCATCTTTGCATTGTCAAGTATCCATTTGATCATATCCGTATATGGTAGAATTTTGGGCCTTGCTGCTATCCGGTGAAGAAATGAACATGCTAGCTCCTATAAGGACGCCTCGGAAGAGCGTTGTGAGGCCGCGACAGTAGCAACCTTCATTATTCTAGGATTTTCTCCTTCAAGCAGCCTGTACATGCTTTCCCATGTCGATATCCCTGTGTCTCTGTTACAGGATGTGTCTGTATACAAAGGCGCCATCTCCTTCATCTTTTCCTTCGCCTCAGAGCCTTGAGCTTTATTTTTCTTTCCCATTTCTTCCTGCGTTTGGCTTTGAATCGTCTTAGCTCTTCGTTCCTGCAGATTACGAGTGAAATGGAAATGACTGATTAAGAAAGGTGATGGGAGAGTTTTAAATGCAACAGATATATCAAATATGCCACCTTACGTGAAGTAATTCTTTACAAAATCACGTGTTTTCATTTCATTTAATAAATGACAACTAATTCATTTACTATCATTAAAAGCGCAAGATCTTGAATCAGATTATGGTAAGTGGCTTTTCTTTGAATGGCGTGCCCGAAGGATTCGTGATGAAGTGATTTATGATTTACATCGCAGATCGCGCCATCGCAAATCACACCATCACAAATCGCACCATCGCAGATCGCAAGAATATAATATCGCAGCGATCGCAACATCGCAGGTCGCAGAAGTTTGATGTTTGCCGAATCTTGCCAGCTCATTTCTGTGATATGCGATCTTGCGATCGGTGTTATCACAGATCGGTAAATCTTGAAGTTTTTTCCTTATGAGTATTACTTCATTGCGATGCGATGTTATGCTTAACACGAGGGTCTTGCGCATACTGATATTTATAGAGAAATGGAGGTATTTCCTATCTTTTTTGCAACGTGGTTTTAAAGATATTTCCCTTATCGTAGACTTAGGTTAAAAATATTCAAAATACCTTTCTAAGCTTACGATGGTAACCTTATTTTGAAGAAAGGAAACTCTTGCTTT